>PVHX01006242.1:0-38364 GCA_004024805.1 Geosciurus inauris
GTGGTACTGGGGATTAAACCTTTGGACTCCTGCATGGTAAGCAGGTGCTGTACCATTGAGCTGCAGCCCTGACCCTAAAGTCATATCTTTAAGCCAAGGGATACTTTCTGTTTCCAAATATTACCCAGAACTCACTGGTTGAGAGTTCAAAAGCACACAGCATGGTTGAGAAGGCAGAAACTACAGCTTATCTGTTGTTCCCAGGGTTGGTGTACTCTGTGAACTCTAGAGCAGAGATGACCCTCAGAAGCAGGTGCACATTATGTGGTAAGTGCCAGTAGATACTTAATGCTATTTCCTCTTGACTCATATGGTTGAACTGAAGTTTAATCCCTCTAATTTTAATACCTGCTTGTGTTGAGCAGGGAGGTCGAGCGGTCCTGCCATATTTAGTGACATTCTTGAGATAGGTGGGTGAGAATTGACAGTTATGCTTTGCCTTGTGGGTGAATCCAAATTAAAACATATTTATTGTCTATGTTTATAGCCACCTGAGAATTATTTTTTGCTTAAGATTATTGAAGTGCAGGATTTTAAAGTTGATTTGAGAAGAAGTGAAATTTCAGTTGTTCAGTGCAATTAAATGAATAGAGAAAATAGGCTAAATGCTTAGTAGCATTTTCTTTTTTTACTTTTTTAACTGTGTAATGACTGCTCACAATCAAAATTTTTTAAAATATCATTTTATTATTGTTGTTTTTTATTTTTTATGTGATAGGGATTGAACTCAGGGCCTCAGGCATGCGAAGCAGGTACTTTACCACAGAACTGTCTCCCCAGCCCACGATCAAAATTTTGATGACTATATTTTTGCTTTATTTCAGAGAAAGACCAGTAGAGTAATAATCAAATCATATATCATTTGTGTACATTTCCTGCAGGTGGGAAAAATGTTCCTTGATATTCCCACAGGAAAAAAAAAGGAGCCTGGTGTAGTGGCACACACCTATAATCCCATCTACTAGGGAGGCTGAGGCAGGAAAATCCAAAGTTTGAGGCTAGCCTGGTCAACTTACTGATATTCTGTTTCATAAATAAATAAATAGATAAATAGATAGATAGGTAGCAAGCAAGCAAGCACTGGGCTGTAGCTCAGTGGCAGAGAGCTTGCCTAGCATGTGCAAAGCCCTGATTTCAATCACTAGTACTGAAAACAAAGAAAAAGAAAAAGAAAAAAGGTTTAAGACTTTCCTAAATTCAAATTTCAGATCCATTATTCAAACTGCGACCATTTGCTTAACTAGTATACAAACAAATGAGAATGGGTGCTTTTGTGTGTAGTTAGCTTGTATGATCCTTGAACTGATAATGAATTTAACAATACTTCTAAAGCCAGAAAATTTTGTGAAACTACAACATGTGTTTTCTTTCATAGCTCTTTTATAAGCCATTATGTGTGGGCCCTTTCAAGAAAGGTCAGTAAAAAAAAATGATGATAAATGACCTTTGAGGTGAACTTTTGATATTTGCATTGTAATTCTGTTGGTTTAAACTTTTAATTTTTAAAATTGCTGGTGATATTTGTGAAGAGCATCAGTTTCCAATATGTTCTTAGTAGAGGAGATATGACCCTTTAAAAAATGTAAGCATATGTAAATGCCTATTTTATGTGCTCTGGTGCCTTTAGAGTTGGCATATCCTTTTGTAGCATGGATGGGACTTGAGATTTTTCTGGTTAATTTCTTACCTTAAGAGGATAGTTTCAAATAGCTGTAGATCTTAAGTAGACATTCAGCTTCATGTGAAAAGCCCTGAGTTCAATCACTAGTACCGGGAAAAAAAAAAGAAAAACAGTTTAAGACTTTCCTAAGTTCAGATTTCAGATCCATTATTCAAAGTGTGACCATTTGCTTAACTAGTATACAAACAAATGAGAATGGGTGCTTTTGTGTGTAGTTAGCTTGTATGATTCTCAAACTGATAATGAATTTTACAACACTTCTAAAGCTAGAAAATTTTATGAAACTACAACATATATTTTCTTTCGTAGTTCTCACTTTTTCCACAATAAACGTTTTCTTCTGGTGGTCTCTTTGTATTTTCTATCATTCTTTTAAAAGCCTAACTTATTTTAATATTTTGACTTTGGCTTCAGACCTTTCATCACCATCAATGAATTCGTCACACTACTTCTGTGCATTTGTTTTACATGGGCCTTGGGGTGCAAAGACAGGGTAGAACCCAGGATCCTGTATTAACAAAAATAGAAGGTAGGTAGGCCTCCCTGGATTTAGGTGGGAGAAGGCAGAGAATGTGATTTTGGATGGTGTTGTACCCTTGGGATGATCACCAAGCCTGTTCTACCAGTCAGGCTAGGTTGGATTGTGGTGTGGTATCAAGCAGCCCCTGAAGCACAGGAGCTTAACACAACACCAGGGTATTCCATGTTCTCAGAGACTTCTGTGGGTCTGGAAAATGCTCCAGGCCAGCTCTCCTTTCTGCAGCAACTCAGGCTGCTTCAATCTTGTGACTTTGTCATCTGTCGGCTCTGGGTAGGAGGGGAACAGTGGAGGGAGCCCAGTGCCGTGCCTCCCCTGCCTCACTTCAGGGTGTTCACTGCCCTGGTTGCCCCTCTTTGATCTTTGCCTTTTCCAAGGTTGCACATTCCTAATCTGGAAATCCCTTGGGCAGGAGAGGGATCCGTGGTTGGGGGATGGGAGGAGAGGATGCTCAAACTGTGTTTACTAATTAATGCAGAAACACACAAAACATAGGATGTGGTACATTTTAGTTGCTTAATAAAGGTTAATATCACTGTCATGACTGTTTCAAGGCTCCTTTCAAGTTGTTTTTTTTTTTTTTCATGACAGATTTTATTTATTTGTTTATTTGTAGTATTGGGGATTGAACCTAGGGCCTTGCGCATACCAGGTAGGTGCTCTGCTACTGGCCCACAGCCTCAGCCCTTAAATTTATTTTAGGCTGGGTAGGTAGCTGGGATGTAGCTCAATGATAGAGTGCTTGCCTAATATGCAGGAAGCCCTGGGATCAGTCCCAGCACTACAAAAATATATGAAACAAAGTTTAATGTGAAGTAAATTTTTGGATGGCAATGCAATATGTGCTCATTGAGGAAAAGTTAGAAAATATATAAATGCACAAAGAAGAAAATAAAAATCACCCATAATTCCATGTCTATAAGATAACCAAAATTAATAATTTGGTGTTTATTATATTTTCACACATTAGAGTATATTACACCTAATTTTAACCTATCATTTTTAATATATTGATTTCCTATTGTACCATCATTCTGAGATAAGCCCACTGTTATTAAAAATTGCTTTCAACATTTATCATGAAAAATCCCAAACATGTATTTGAAATTTATCCATTTTCTATATTCTTTTTTTCCCCAGGACTAGAGTCTTATGCATGCTCTTATACATCCCCAGCTTCCCATCACCTGTATTCCACTATTAATATTTTACCTTACTTTATCATTTACCTATTTACTAATGCCCATCTTATTATTTATTTTTCCATACATTTCAAAATAAATTTTAATGCAGTGTATTAACTGTTAACCAAACTGCTTTATCTTCATAATTGTGCTTGGTTTACATCTGGATTCAAAGGAAAGCCTATTGAACTTGCTGAGATAATTAAAAAAATTTTTTTTTTTGGTTTTTCTTTAAAGAAATAGGAATTGTTCAGGCTGATGCTGAACTCCTGGGCTTAAGTGATTCTCCTCCTTCAGCCTTCTGATAGCTGGGATGGTAGGTGAGAGCCACCATGCCCCACCATTAGTGACCTTAATGCTTAGTAAACACTGGCCATGCATTGACTCCATGGTAAAAATAAGCACTTGAATGGTTTCCACCAGCCTGTTGGTGGGCCCTGACTGCCCTGTGTTTGTTGGCCTCAGGTTCCCTGGGCAGGGGAATAGGGACTGTTGCTTTTCTGTAACTTCACTCTTGCTTCTGGTGTAAGAGATTTTCTGGCGATTTACTTGGGCTTCCTGTTTGAATGACTGACTGGTTCTTTTCTTTGTTTTTTTTGATGACGGGTGGAGGGCAGGGAACAGTGTGGGATAGTCTTGGTAGACTCTGAAATCACCTCTTGTATTTCTCTGATGCCTGTATTTTTTTTGTTGGGGGTGGTAATGGAGTTGAACTTAAGGGCACTGGACCACTGAGCCACATCCCCAACCCTAAATTATATTTTATTTAGAGGCAGGGTCTCACTGTGTTGCTCAGCGCCTCACCATTGCTGAGGCTGGCTTTGAACTTGTGATCCTCCTGCCTCAGCCTCCTGAGCTGCTGGGATTACAGGTGTGCACCACCACACCGGGCTCCAATGCCTGTTTTTTAAAGTTGCTTAAGTTGTCTGTCCCAAAGGGTGAGGCCAGGTGTGGCCACCTTGCTTTGTGTGTCGTTCCCAGCATAGCACCTGTGTATTTAGGCACTTAATAAATGCCCATTGACAAGTTGACCGTCCTTGTTAAACCCTCAGAGTCCCTGGGCTTATTCTACTCTGCAAACACCTGGTGCCTTTCACAAGCATTTCAAGAACACACATCTACTCTTCAAACCTTATAACCTTTTATTGTGTTTTTAAGTGGCAGGAGGCCCTTAAGATTGAGCAGGCTCTGTGTTTCCCCTTCATTCCCCAGGTTTCTCATTCCAGGGTGTTCAATCTCAGTGTCATGTCAACACCACCTAAAATGATACGAAGTCTAATCTCTAATACCAGTGACAGCTCTGACATATTCTTTCTCATAAACTGAACCTTGGATAAAGTGTCTTCCTAGGAGCTGAGGCTCTGGCTTTATATAACTGAGTCCCATAGGGAAAATGTTATCTTTTTCCCTTCTTTTGACTTATCTCTTCCTTTTTGTTCTTTTCCTGAGAGTGGTTGATTTCTTGCTGCCTCAGGTGGGTCACCCAGTGTTTGGTTTATCCATGTTCCTACATTTCTCCTGAAGGGAATTTCAGTTCTCAGTGACTAGGCTAGTCAAGACCTTGTTAGATGGAAAGGACATCTGACTACTTACTCATTCCATCCCTTTTTCTCTTCCCTCTTGTAGGTGGAGGCCCCTCTCCCCGACCTCATGCCATTCTGAGAGCTGTGGTCCTCCACTGAGGGAGATTTCAACCCCTCTCCTCCTACCTTTTGAGACATTTGTCAATATCTAGAGATATTTTTGGTAGGAGTTGGGGGGACATGCTACTAGTCTCTAGTGGGTAGAGACAAGGGATGCTTGTAAACATCTTCAGTACACAGGACGACCCCACAACGAAGAATCATCTGGCCTCAAGTGTTAGTTGTTCGAGGTTGAGAAACCCTGACCAATATATAGAGGTCCTTTCTGGAAATCTTCCCAGCAGTGGCATTATATAACTTCTACTGTTCTCTATCAGAAAGGCCATCTGCACCTGTAACGTAAGTCCCAATGCTTCTGAAGTGGAGATGAAATGTGTGCTCACCGTCCTTTGTGTATGACCATAGTCTCCCGGCCTCATCTTAGTTCACTTGTTGAATTTATTTGTGTACAGTGTCTCTACTCATTTTAAAAATCACCAGGACTGTCCCCATTTTTTCATGTATTATGTTTCTTAGATTGCAGTGACCCTATCCAGACCCACCGTTGTAGCAGTTTAGCTACTACCACCTATAACAAAGTGGGTATCTGTGAGGTGGAACTGGGGGTATCATGGCTGACCTTCTGTGAGGACCATTAGGAGAGCAAGAGACAGTTACTTCTCCTGCTTATTAGAGGGATTCATGTGGAAGGAGAATTTTTTCCTGTCAGAGGCACCTGGATGCAAATCTTTCCCACTTATGAAAAGTGTGATCTTGGGCCCCAGTGTGCTCAGGCATAAAATGAGGTTAAGATTCTCATGTGGTGGTTGGGAATACAAAGTGAATGGGACTATGTCTATACTCATGATCAATACTACTTGTAAGTAGGGACTTGGAACCCAGAAATGTTTTACAACTGAGTTATATTCCCAGATCCCTTTGTTATTATTATTTTTTTATTTTGAGACAGGGTCTCCCTAACTTGCCCAGGCTGGTCTTGAACTTGCCATCCTCCTGTCTCAGCTTCCCACATCATTGGATTATAGGCGTGTGCCACCAAACTTGGCAGGACTTTGTGCTAAATGTACTGCCTCAGTGACTTCTGTCAGAAAGAACTTCTGTTGGTCAGAACTTTGGGAAATAATTTTAGTTTGATGGTGGTTTTTAAACTTCACTATGCAGAGGATTCCCTGTGAGCTTGTTAAAAACTTAATTCCTCAGGCTACATCCCCACAGATTCTATTTGGGAAATTTGATAGAATTTGGGAATTTGTCTTTTTCCCAGGAAGCCAGGGGTCTGCAGATAGGAGATAACTTGGAGAAACCCTGGCTTTCTAGCTCCCAGGTAAAGGAGAGTGCCTCCGCCTTCTCAAGAAGCCTCACCTCCTGCTAGCTGTTTTCTGTTTCTCTAGGACCACTGACAGAGAACAGTCTTTCAGAGCTGTTTCTAGCCGGACAAACCTGTTCTTTGTTCTTGATTTTAATGACAACTGGGGATATCTTTATTTTGGATGGTCTCCTTGAACATTATTTTGACTCAGTGTCCTAAGAAGTCTTTTGGGAACTATCTCAGGAACCCAGGCTAGAAAAATTTCCTTGTTCATTGGCCGATGGTATTGTGATTGGGGCGAGAAAAAGGCAGGCTGGAAAGAGGTGGTATTTATTCTCAGTAGGTCTTGGAAGGCTCTGTGAACAAGAAACGAAACATGGTCAGACTTTCTCTCAGCTTCAAACTGCATTCCTTTAGGCGTGCAGTGAAAGTGGACTATATTTCATCCAACTGTAAATTATTCATGTCTGTTTTATCTGTTCTTTCACTGAATTACGCCTGGTTATCTAAAATATTGACTGCAGTGGTATTTTAAGGAGATTCTTTTTTTGCGGTCGTGGTTTGAGGGGCGAGACGCTGACTCACTGAGTGGACCTGGGATGGCCAGGACTTGCTCACTCCTGAAGCGAATGCTTGTAATATCCTGACATACAGACAAAATAAATGGCCCAGACCTGCCCATAAATATATATCAGTGCCTCTCTGTGCTAGAATTCTGGGTCAGGGTGTGTTCTCAGAGGTGTCTTTCTGTGAGACACACTCCACCCGCGCCTTTCTGGCAGACACAGCTGTGTCTCACTGCCAGCTGAGGTCTGGCTTCGCGGGCTGCAAATCCAGAAGATGTAAAGAGAAAATCTCGGAGGGGAGAAATTTCTGTTATTTATTTAATAAATGAAAGTGTGAGGCAGAAATTAAAAGTCAACTGGAACGTGTGGTTGAAAAATATAAGCTATGAATTAATTGTTCCTTAAAGTATCAACTCTCTGTTGGCTCTTTTCCTCCTCCCGCAAGAATGCTCTATAAAGCCCTATCAGGTTTCCAGGTGCAGTGGTGCATGCCTGTATTACCAGCCACGTAGGAGGCTGAGGCAAGAAGGTCTCCTGAGCCCAGGAGTGTGAGACTAACCTGGACAACAGTGAAACCCTGTTTCAAAAAGAAAAGGAAAAAAAAAAAAAAAAAAAAATTAAAGCTCTGTCCATTGAATTTAATGAGTTCTAAGAAAGGAATTGTGGATCTTAGATGACAAGTATAAACCAGAGTCATGTTGTGCAGGTTTGATATTTTTCAATTCTTGCATTTATAGTGTCTATCATGTAGGTTAGTTTATCTGAGTAAATGGTAGACACTTTTACTTGATAATGTTGGGTATCCGAGCCCATGGCAGCTAGATATTTCTGTGACTTTTATAATAATAAAACCAAGTAAAGGCAATATAATTATTTATAAATGGGTACAAAAATAAAAGGTAAATGTTTAGTGGCTAAATGGCATTGAAAATGAGAAAGAATTTGCTTGACTGAATAGGTGTTTTAAGTTTCAGTTTTAACTCATAGCATCCTTTCAATATGTTTTAAAGTTGAGAATGAGGTAAGATGGTAGCTTGTGTACATGTCTTGTAAATTTACAGTGTGACAGTTTCTAAGGCTAAGGACATGACATTTAATATTCCTTTATTTATTTTTTTGGTCTAATCATTCATAGTCTTTTCCACTTCTTAAATATTTTGATGTATAGTTTTTGGTGCATTTGTTTATTTACATATTTTTGTAGTGCTGAGGATCAAACAAGACTCTAACATATTAGGCATGTGCTCTCCCCCTGAGCTATACCTCCTTTCCCTTGATAAATAACATTTTCCTGAATACTTTTCTTTTTCCTTTCTTCCTTCCTTCCCTCCCTCCCTTCTTTCTTTCCTTCCTTCCTTTATTTCTAGTTCAGGAGAGAAACAAAAATGAATGGGGAAGGGGACATTATTTTGTTGGCCCTGTGCTGCCATTGTGGTTCTTGCTAGAAAATGTGACGGGTTGCAGTGCAGGTCAGACACTATCATGAAATGATGTCCAGAGATTCTTCTGGCCTGAACATTTCCACAGGCCTGCTGACAATTTAATTATTTCAACCAATATTTGATATGGCAGAATACCAGTTGTCTGAAGAATCTGGACATCCTTCTGGGTTCTTTATTCAGTCTAAGCCCCTGCCAGAAGATGAGAAACTCTGCATTGACATAAATGTGAACACAGAGGGTTATTGTTTTCTTTTACAAAGGGAATCATGGTGGGGTTCAACATGGTGCTTCTCCACCAATGGCTTTGAAACATGATATGATTTTGGAAAGGTGAACCTTTCCTTAGTTTTCCAGGTTCTCAGGGGTAGTATCTGTTCTGTGGATAACCACTTCTGCTTCTCCTTCATACATTCTCCAGAAGTGGTTGGACTTACAACTTAAGGTTAACAAAGAAAAGCAGGGGACAGGTGACATGCTGGGTCTGAGGTTGGTGAGTCTCCACAGGGAGGATACTGCTAGCCTCCTTTTAAGGTTAGGAGCTGACTCCAGTGGTGTCATCCCCTGAATGGTGTAATCTCTTAGATACCAGTGTATCAAGAGACTCAAGATTTTCCTTTTAAACATCTCCCAAAGCTAAAGCCCCTGAAGCACCCTCGTGCCCCTGCTCCTTTTAGCATTGCCGAAAATACAGTGCCATAGGGAAGAATCTGGAGGACAGCTGGGAAGGTGGCAATTGAAAAAGCCCATGATAGTTTTTTAGATGTGTACTAAGAAGTTTTAGAAGCCTCAAGGGAAAGTACCTGTAGAACATGGTGTAGTAATCCGTGCATAGAGCATTTATCTATGTTTTATATATATATATATATGTTATACGTGTATACTGTATTTAGCTCACATGTGTTTAAGTACAGGGATCTATTTCAGTGTAAATATATCTTTAAAACCATTCAGAGTTGTCTTGCAGCATTTCATCTGTGGACTATCATGGCAAGTGTTTAGCTACTTAGTGAATGCTGAGGCTTTGGCAGAGTTATGGTTCTGGAGAATGCCATGTCCCCTCTAAGTTCATGTTTGATTCTCCCATTTCAAAAGAGTGAACGTTCTCTGGTGTAGGTTAAGCTAATTTCCTGCTGTGCTTTGTGAGTTATTGCAGTATCCTAGGTAAATAATCTTTATGTGAAGTTGACTTTTTTTTTTTACTCACTTGGTTTGGCAAATCATTGACAGATAAATGGTTTTATAAGCAATTTAATGAAATACCAAATACAACAACTTTATAAGAGCCTTGAAATTATGTGTCTGGTATTGTTTTAGCTCTAATTTGCACCACAGGTGGGTGAAATTTTTATGCAGCATTGAGATAAAGGAGGATGCAAAGACTAAAGGCAGTTGTTCATGGTTCAGTAACATGTTGAAATGTTGTACCACAGTTAATGTAATTATAAACATGTTTCAGAAACATGGAAACATGTGATCTAATTCTCAATGAGAACAGAAGAATATGAAGCCATAATTATTGTGACTTTATATGTTAGTGTGACTGTGAATAAGCAGAGGAATAGAATATGCAACCAGGGTTATGTTTGGCTAATGGGGTTTAAAAAATACACTCTTTGTCCTTGTTGTTTAGCATGGCTTAATTTTCAGGAAGGAAGGAAAAGAGCTTTTATTTACTATTTAATTATTTCTTTGAAGCCTCTAGAAGAAAAAGAGTTGGATGGAAAAAATACCAGTGAATGCCAAATGTTTTTTCTCTTGGTCTTTTAAACATTTCTGTATAGGCGGGCAGTGCATATGAACATCCATCTGTAAGAGGTGTTGGGACAGTTCTTTCCACCTGAAACATCTCTTGGTTATGTGAAAGGTCATCCCTCCTGGGCAACACCTTGGTCTTCACTGGAGTTCACTCTTCCTTGTTCTTGGTGTTGGAGGTTGGTTGAACAGTGTGTGGCAGCCAGTCCTTTAAAATTGTTATCTGGAGCAAGCAGACCATGTTCCAGTGGATGGGCCATGAGTGCAGGATTTGGGGTAGAGGAAGAGATAATCAAGAATATTCATTTTAAAATACAGGGGTGATTATGGTAGAGGTGAGTCTGTATTCAGACTTAGTACCCAAATGTTTTCTTCCTGCAATTATCTTCCTCTTAGTCAGCAAGTGCTATGGTTCTGCATCCACTTAAGTCCCTGATTCCAACCACTTTTCTCTTCTCCACTTTGGCCTTCCTAGCTCATGCCATGATTAACTTGAGCCTGCACCTCTGTAGCAACTCCCTGACTAGTCATGCTGCATCTTGACAGGCATATAGCCTTGCCTCCATGTAGCAGCCAGAGTGACCTTTGTAAAATGTAAGCCAGATCTTGTAATTCTTTTTCCAGAGCACTCCAAAGCACTCATGTTTGTCTACATGACTTTCTGTGTGTTCCTTCTCCTGCCTGCCTGTACCTGTCCAACCATCTTTTCCCACCTACCTTCTTAATCAATGAATTCTAGCCACATCACCCTTGTCTCTGTCCTTTGAACTTTCCAAACTTGTTCCTGCTATGGCCCTTTACACATGCTCTCCTCTCTTCATGGAATGCTCTGCCCACAGATCTTTGCATGGGCGTTCCTTCTCAGCATCCAGATATTACCACCTCAGAATAGCTTGCTTGCTGTCATAGCTCAAGTGATATTCCCACTAATTTTATTTGTTATAACACTTATTGCAATATGAAATTGTCTCATTCATGATTTTTTTTTTTGAAATCTACATTTCCTCCTAAATTAAAATGTAAATTGTAGGAAACCAGGCACTTTTTATTCTTTGCTTTTCTTCCAACACTTTAAATAATGTCAGGGCATGTTAGAAGCTCTATCAAATCTATTGAATGAATAAGCAAATGTGTATTGTCTGCCATTGTTATTATTTGAGATATAAATTGAAGGTTTTTTTTTTCCAACTCCAGGATGCTATTATTGTTTGTATGGTGAAGACATTATATAATTCTTAGACAAAGTCAACAGGTCATGTGTCTTTGGTCACTTTATCCATCGCCATTAATGGTGAAGGACTTGTAGCTACCCATTTTGTTGTCATTACTGGAAGGGTTAAAAATTTATTTTTGGCATGTGAAAATGTTAAGTTGAAGAGACTGAGTCTGACCTTGGATTTTTCCAGTATTTTTGTCCAAACACTGTATTCAGGCCAAAGCCCAAAACCCAAACCTGAGGGCTTGGCCAGCAGGCATTTTTTTTTTTAATTAAATTATGGGCAAGTGGGATTTTCTTGACAACAAACAAGGCAAATCAGGGAGTGCTAACTATCTTCTAAGATGGTTCAAAAATTCAAGTAGAAACATTAGGTAGCCAAGAACTTGACAGTGGGGATATGAAACTGGATACTTCTGTTATTTAAGTGGAGTAAATGAAAAAAAATGGAATAAAGACCAATTTAACAAGTGCTTATCAATCTTATCAGCCTAGAAATTTAAAAAAAAAATGATTAAGTGATTGACTGTAAGCCTTCTTGAAACTCATGCCATCCTGGGCAGCAGCTCCCTGTGGATCAAGGTTTGCTGTGACTTAAGATAGATGGTTGATTTGGGCTCGCCAGCCTTGTGCTGCAAGAAAGCAGTTATAATGGAAATACCAACATTTATAATGATTATTTTTCTTATAATATCTTGCCAGGTCATCTGTATCCATTGAATGTAGACATAGCATTGCTGTTAGGATGTTTATTTAACGTGTGACTTGGAGCTCAGTGTATGTTGAACAAAAGTGAGTGCAGTGCGCTGGCCGTTCAGCTTTATTTATTATGTTTCCTTAGTTACCCATACTGTTTGAGGCATCATGTTTTCTGGATTAGTAAATGTCCATTTATCTGAAGTCTCACTTAATTTGAACCATAGTTGCTGGAAATAGTTTTGAAGTTGAATTACATGTTTCTTACTAAAGGGGGAAGTGGAATTGTCCTCATCATTTGTTTGCAGTGAATTTCTGAAAATGCACCTAAAAAATCAGATAGTAAACTGACAGGTTATTGGGTAGAGAGAATGTTGCATCTTCACTTTTAAAGAGCTAAATACACATAAAGTCCCAAATAATGGTTTCTTGTAGAGGGATTTGCTCCTCTGGACTCTTGCTGGCAGAGGAGACCCTTTCCCTTAGTCAGGCAGAGGCGAGGAGGTTGGTCAGGAAGTCTCCAGGTGCTCTAGTGTCTCCTTAGGAGGTAGGTGCCTGGAAGTTTAGGGATGATTGAGAGATGCTGTGTGCATAGTGCTCGAAGAATTCATCTGTGGTCCATGGACCAGCAGCATCCCTTCACCTGGAAACATAGACATGTAGAACTTGGATGCCCAGAACTTCTGAACCAGCATCTGTATTTTCACAGCATACCCAGGTGACCTCTATACCATCTCCAAGTCTTTCACTTCCTACGTACTCCTAGTACTTTGGATTGGCTCCCTCCTGCAGGAGGGAGCAGTCTCCTGATCTTCCACCAGGCTCCCACTGATGATGTGGATTTGCAGGTGGCTTGCATTCAGAGGAACCCCAAGGGGGTGCTGGTGGACACTTCGCATAAAGCTGCTTCCCTCAGGGCTTAGTTGTGGTCTGGGCCCTTCCTCGGGGCCTCTCTGCCTCTTCCTGTTCAGCTATGCTCTCAGGCCTGCAGGGGCTGTCAAGACACTGCAGTCCACCATACCAGGCATTTGCATTCCTGTAATTAGCATCTCTTCCCTTGTGGCTCTTGTGTTCTGCTGTCATCTCAGACTACATCATTTTGTCCCACTTCTGAGTGAGTGTGTTGAGGAGGGAGGAAGGGAAACATTTTTCATAGCCTTACTTCCTGTTCTGTAGTAGTCACCTGGGGGAGAAAGTCAGGTGGTCAAGGGAGACCAGATAAGCAGGAGTTAGATTATGAGGACCATCAAATA
This sequence comes from Geosciurus inauris, assembly GCA_004024805.1. NCBI lineage: Eukaryota > Metazoa > Chordata > Mammalia > Rodentia > Sciuridae > Geosciurus > Geosciurus inauris. The sequence goes on from PVHX01006242.1 coordinate 13,281, forward strand.
AATCAGATGGAGAGGTAGGGTTGGGTGGGTGGCATTAAAGTAAATGGACTTTTTTCATTCTGTCCTTGAGCTAGGAGAAAGCTACTTGCTGCTTCATGGATGTGGTAGCCAGGGATGTTGAATTATCTGAGAAGTGGGGCTAATTGTATCTTGAACAATGAATCATTTCTCTACATAATTTCCTGTACACCCATCATTATGATACAGAAGTTGTGAGTGCTGGCTACCAGGGGTAGGATTTGAAGAGGGGAGTTGATAGGAAGCTGGCAGGAATTGGCCCTCAGTGGGAGCAGAGGTCATCATGGGGAAGTGAGATAAAATGCTTTTTCTCAAGAGATTGCAGTATACCTAGTTCTAGTCTCTACCCAGGTCTCTGGGATAATCATATTGTTGGTAATAGTAACAATGTCTAGACGTTGTTAAACACGAATAAGTTAAACACATTTACATTATTACATTTGCATGTATTATTGCATTTAACATTGACAGACTCCCTGTGAAGTAGGTATTGCCATTTGTTTTTTATAATTGAAGAATCTGAGGTGTAATGCACCAGCAACTTGCCCAAGGTCACATAGCTTCTGGCTGTCTGACTGCAGACCCTCATTCCTAGTTAGGATTCTACTACCCCACCGACAGGAAATAGAGAGGGGTGGGGCTGGGCTTGGAAGTACAGAGTGAACTTTTTTGGGGGAGTGTAGAAATTAAAAGGGGTCATTTTAGGCACTGAGTTTGAAAACGGAGAGAAATGAGAATTTCAATAAAGCCTAACATTGTTAGTCTTGGAGAGGCCCCTGCCTTGTGGTGGAGCTGATGGACATTATGTTCCCTTGACTCCTTACTAAGTGATTGCCTCAAAGCTCCAGATAGACCTTTCTAGAATCTGCTTCCTTTGTTCTATTGGTAATGGGCAGAGCAGGTTCCTCCTTTGCCTGCTGTGTTCCTCATGAACTATTCTACTGGGGGTGCCCTGAGAGGTATTCTAGAAGGCAGGTATTCCTGCTGCGTTCCTCATGAACTGTTCTACTGGGGGTACCCTGAGAGGTATTCTAGAAGGGTAAGACTTCATTTGATTTGCTGATTGTTCTTGTCAGCTTTACTTTTAGAAAGGCAAAAGTAAAGTTCTCTGTACCAGGAGTTCTTGGTTCTTCTCTCTAGCTGCTTTATACATCTTAGAGCCCCTCAGAGACATCTCACTAGCCAGTCCTTGTGTGAGTCCCAGCCCATCTGGACTCTGACCAGATCCTTCTCAGCTCCTGAAGTGCCAGCACCTTCTCAGATATTTGGGTCCTCGTCCCTGCCCTTTGGGTGTCCTCCCCTGCCCTTTTAGATTCTGATTGCCCCTGTCTCCTCCCTTTGGTTCTACAGCCCTCCAGGTAGTAGCTGGTTCCTGAAGCCACTCTGTGTTGTTCTGTGTTTCAGTCTTCCAGCGCCCACTGGACCAGATCATTATACCAAATAGTGTCAGTTGCTATACCTCATGGTGTTTCTATTTTTCTAAACAACCTCTACTGATAAACTTTCCTCAAGCCCTGAAATCTTGGTAGAGGATTGGAGAGAGAAACCAATACCTAGGAGCTGTGATTGTCTAATTTAGGAGTGTGGGAGAATTGCCAAGATGCTTTTTAAAAATAGATTCTAGGCCTCCAGTTGTAGCAGTTCTCATTCAATAGTTTGGAGATGGGCTCAAGAATCTACTTTTTAAATCTTAGGTGTTACGGATGTAGTTACCCTGTCTCAGAGGCTTTGCTAAGTCTGCCCAAATCCAGGGCATGTGGGACTTAGACCCAAATTATTATTTTTTTAAGTGAGATGGAGGCTGTGGATATGCTAATAACTGACTGAAAGCCACCAGGGTTGTACACTGCCCTTGGAGGCTGAAAATTCAATTTCTGTTTAGCCAACAATTTCTGATGCAATTAGCTGGGAGAAAGCAGCTTTCCCCACTAATTGTGCATTGTCCACTTGTCGGGCCCTGGATCTCCTGGGTTGTGTCCAACCTGAGGGACACTTTTTTCTTCTTAATGCAAAGACAACTAGCGTGCACATAGCTGAGATGGGATGGGATGAGACCAACTTTAAAGTAGATACTAGGTCCTCTTTTTGTATTTAGAGCCCTTCCCATTTCCAGATGGCTTAAGGTTGGAGCAGTAAGGGATCGAGGTCACCACCATGCCATACATATTCAAACTAGGATGCTTGTGCCTGTTGGCTTTTGTGGGTGGGTGTATCTGTTTATCTGTGTGAATAGTAATGGACATTCTTTTGTGGAATGTTGGCTTCTATGTGGTTGATTTAATCAGTAAAATGAGTGGGTTTTGCTGGGAGGAATTGTGCTACTCACTGAGAGCAGAACAGGAAGTTTTTCAGTCCTGCCAGATCCTGGGGTTTTGCGTGTATAGGGGCAAGGACTTCAAAAGTGACCTTTGGCTCAGTATAACAATCAGATTTTCTCTGTCGGAAGGTGTCCATCCTGCAGTCCAGGTCCTGATGCAGTGTCTCCTGATACCGACTGGCAAGGCTGTCATGGCCTGCTGCCTGTCCCCTCTTCAAGTAGAATCACTGAAGGCCTTGGTTTACACTAGCCTGCCATATTTTGTGTGGCTCCTGCATGCTGAGCAGGGGCCAGTAGATTCAGTGTTTAAAATGTGGAACATTCTAGTGGAATATTGCTTTTTTTAAATATTTTTTTTTAGTTGTCAATGGACCTTTATTTTATTTATTTATATGCAGTGCTGAGAATTGAACCTAATGCCTCACACATGCTGGGCAAGCGCTCTACCACTGAGCCACAACCTCAGCCCCGTGGAACATTGCTTTTTAGAATGAACTGTCCTGTGATACCCGGCTCCAGAACTGAACCTAGTATTCTGCAAATCAGACAAGCCTCAAGGCAGATGGCCTGCCAGGATCGTTCCTTGAAGTTGACTGCCACAGGCCCTACAACTACCTGCTTAGCCACTCACACGCAATGAGCAATGAAGAGAAAGCACAGAGCAGAAGTGTGCATCCTCCTTGCAGAGGGTCATGTAGCCCACCAGACCCAACTTGGAACATGGCTTCACCCCCCTTGTCCATAGGCAGCCTCCCCAATGGTGGGTTTGAGTGGGTTTCATTTACTTAGTGAACCCTTATTGAGGGTCTCCAGTGTTCCAGGCAGTGGCCTGGGTAGAAGAGCAGAATCTAGGAAAAATACGGTGGGAGGAGACGGCTCCGTGAGCATGTGCATGCAAGGAGAGTGCCTGGGAACCTTGAGGAAGTGACTGGCTCTGTGGGAGGGGGTGTTTGGGAAGGCACCCCACATTATCTGTAACTAATCCCTGGAGTAGGTTGTCCCCAGCCCCATATCAAAACAAGGTGGTCTTTTTCTTAAGAAGTAGAACATTCACTGATGGAGAGATTATATATTCTAATTCTAGTAGTTATGTTGGGTCCGTCTCAACATTTAGGACTAAAATTCTATAAAAAGCTTTTAAGAGGCTGGACCTATAAGTAAGTGCTCTTGAGACTAATGCATTTTTTTTTCTTCTTGATGCTGAGTATTGAACCCAGGGCTTTGCACATGCTAGGCAAGCATTCTGTCAATGAGTGCTCAGTGTATTTTCAACTGGCAAAATAATCACATGCAAAGTGACTTTTTAGCTATCATGTGTCATTTGGAAAACAAAAATGTCTAGAATAAATCTCAATATTAATCATAATGAATATAGAAAGTAGAGTTTGCTCTTTAATAGCTCCTTAGCAGATGCCACTCCTTTTTAACTTGGTGTCTAGAATTTCACTATACCCTCTAATAATAATTTTAATTATTATTGAAAAATTATTAAATTGTTACTGATTTTATTTACATTGTATGTGAGATAATCCTAACCCATGTACCTTCTGCATATTTAGTAAATACAGTATAGGTTTCTTTTTTTCTTATTGGATTAGGTCCAAAGTGAGTTTCTTTATATTCATTCCAGTTTGATTCCATATCCAAGTCTCCTTCTCTCTCTTCATATCAGAACCTGGATTGCTTTTTGTTTTTCTATGGTATTATCAGATGGTCTTTGATGAGTTGCATCCAAGGGCTGCTCTTCTTGGTGGGGCCTGTGACCTCTAAGTGTTTTAATAAGCCGGCTTTCCCAGGTAGTTTGTCCAGGCCAGATGTGAGACATAAGGACGTTCTGCTGAGTGGTGGTTTCTCCACCTCAGCCTGGCATTTGCCGTTTTAAAGTAAGCTCTAAATCTGCTTCAACACCCCCGAAGGAAGCTCTAACTCATTCTTTGGGTGAAGGCACACAGAAGGCCATAACTCTGCCAGCTTGCCTGTGACACATGGCAGAGAATTAAGGAGGGTCTGTTGGTTTATAGCTGCCTTGAGAAATGTGGTCTTTCTGCGCCAAGCTCAGTGTAGCCCCCTGGTTTTGTACTGTACATTCAGACAGATCATTGTTAGAATCTATTTTGTAAATTTATGTGCATAGCAAGTCTTGTGTCACATCTGCCTCTCAATTATAGTTCCTTATGTTTGACTTGAGATTTTATTGTGCATATGTTCCTCAGTATAAATGAGCCAGGTGACAGAAGAGTATTTCTTGCCCTGTGTGAAACTGCAAGATGAGGTGGACGGCAATATGAGATAAAACAATTTGGGTCGGTGCCCTGAGTACATACCTATATTATGTTGAACCATGTAAAATATGGCTTGTTTCAGTCAGCTTTTTCACTGCTGTAACAAAAAGACCTGACAATTTTAGAGGGGAATAAGTTTATTTGGCACTCATGGTTTCAGAGGTCTTAGTCCATAGATGGCCAACTCCATTGCTCTGGGCCCAAGATAAAGCAGAACATCCTAGTGGAATAGTGTGGTAGAAACATGGCACCAAAGAGGGAGGGAGGGAGGGAGAGAAAGAGACTGACTGAGACTCCCCTCACCACTGACAAAAATATACCCCAAAGGCAGTCCTCAGTGACCCACCTCCTCCAGCCACACCCTACCTGCCCACAGTTGCCATACAATTAATCCCTATCAATGAATAAATTCACTGATTGGGTTAAGGCTTTCTTACCCATGAGCTTTTGGGGGATACCTCAGATCTAAACCCTAACATTGCTTTTTATTTTTTTTGGCTCTGCTATAAATGGAACCAGGGCTTTATACATACTAGGCAAGCACTCAACCACTGAGACATATTCCCATTCCAAAATACAACCATTTTTGACTCATAAAATGGCAGGTTTACAGCTGCAATCTAATAAATAAATTTAAATCTGGTTACAAAGGGTATACCTCTGATAAATAGTAGTTGCATACTTGGGCAAAATGTGACCTGCTCTTATTTGAATGGCAATGCTTTTTAATTTTTAAATATTAATCTCAAGCATTAGAGGTATAACTCAGTGGTGGAGTGCTTGTCTAGCACGCATGAGCCCTGGGTTCAATTCCCAGTACCCACCTCCTCTACACAAAATTAAGCACCAATGTTAGCAGAACCTTACACAAAACCTGCGTTTTTAGCTATTCTGCAAAATGCAAACAATCTTGCTATGCTAGGCAGCTGGGCCTGGTAGAGCTCACATTGTTCCTTCCACCAGAGTCTTCCTATGGTTGTTTTCTGGCCCTCATGTGACTTGCTGGCCTTGTGGGCTTTGAGGTTGGCCACATGCTATAAATAGAGCACACAGAGTGAGCTGGGGAAAGTAAGGACTGGAAGAAATCATTTGATCCAAAGCCATTTGTTTTGTTTACTACACACCACCAGCCAGCCTCTCTTAAAAGAAAGCCTGATACTGCTCTGGACTTTGTTTATTGGCAAAGGACAGGTGAGCCTAATGAGGAATCCTTTCATGTTCTAAGAGATGGTCGAGCTCATATTAAAATTTTGTCTTGGTGCTCCTCATGTAAGTAGGATGTGATGATAGAACCTCTTTCCCTGGGATATCATAAAGGTCAGAAGCTAATATAATGCCTTTTTAAAAATCTTGCCATTTATGGAAAGGAGTCACTGGACAATTGGTGACATCCCACTTTAACATAAAGAACAGCTCTTATGGATTAAGAAGTGTGTGTGAGACGGGCGCGGTGGCACACGCCTGTAATCCCAGCACTTTGGGAGGCTGAGACAGGAGGATCGTGAGTTCAAAGCCAGCCTCAGCGATGGTGAGGTGCTAAGCAACTCAGTGAGACCCTGTCTCTACATAAAACACAAAATAGGGCTAAGGATGTGGCTCAGTGGTTGAGTGCTCCTGAGTTCAATCCCAGGTACCAAAAAACCCCCCCAAAAAACAAAAAACAAAGCAAGACAAAAGAGGCATGTGTGTGTCAGTGAGATTTCAGGGCCGAATGTTGAACCCAGAGCTTTGTGCATGTGAAGCAAGTGTTCTACCACTGAGCTACATCCCCAACCCTTTTTTTTATTTTGTTATTTTGAGACAGGGTCTTGCTAAGTTGCCTAGATTGGCCTCAAACTTGTGATCCTATTGCTTCAGCACTGCATCATTTGGGGGAAAACTGGAAATAAAGAGAATACTCATTAACAGAAAAAGGGCTAAATAAATTATAGTATATCAATATCATGAAATACTATATAGCATTAAAATATCAAGTTGACAGGAAACCAATTGACCTGGAGAGAGATTTTCTTAAGGAGCAGAACTAGCTAAGAGTTAATTAGTGTTTACTATGTACTAGGCATAGTTCTTAGGGGTTCCCACATGTCACCTCATTTGATTCACAACCACACTATGAGCTAGGTACTGTTATTGCCATCTTACAGATGAGGAAACTAAGGTGTGGGGAAATCAAGTAACTCACTAAGGTTAAGCAGTTAGTGTATGGTAGGGCTAAATATAGACTCATGCATCTGGAGGGACAAAGATGGTTTAAAATCATTTTTTAGGTTAGATTTTAAAGTACATTATAAGCCAGAAGGTTTTTTTTGGGTGTTGGAGATTGAACTCAGGGGCACTCGACCACTGAGCCACATCCCCAGCCCTATGTTGTGTTTTTTGTAGAGACAAGGTCTTACTGAGTTGCTTAGCACCTCGTGGTTGCTGAGGCTGGCTTTGAACTTGCGATTCTCCCGTCTCAGCCTCTCTAAGTGCTGGGATTACAGGCTTGTGCCACCACGCCCGGCTCAGAAGTTTTGCTATAGAATGTTAGTTCATAACTGTTCCTGAATTCTCTGGTTTTCTTTAATTCTTACCATGCTCTATCAGATCTCAGAAATCATTTAGTATCTTGCTTTCCAAATTTAACTCTTTTTTCCTTCCTTTAAAGCCAATAGAATCTTCCTGGTGCTAAGCAGAATGAACTTAGTACACTTGGGCCTGTTGTGCCCTCTTGTCCCTTGGGCATCATAGAAACGATGCCATTTCCCTTTTTCATGTTACAGATGGAACAGTGAGTCCCAGAGAGAGCCTCATGTTCATTGAGTTGATGTTTTCCAGGGATGTGAAACACATTAGGCTATTAAGCCACACAGGTAGATTTTATTATGCCCATTAAGGGAGCTGAAGTTCCGATAGAAATTAGGTCTAGTCACAGAGGCTATCAATACCATAGAAGAGAATTCTTCCCATAGGTGGGAATTCTGCAGTGTTCTGCCGGAGGCCCTTCAGGAGAGTGTTGCCTCTTGTTGTCGACTTAATTAGGAATTGTCTGAGGACTTGTGTTTAGTATAGTATTATTTATACTAGATGTTGGTGGAAGAGTGACTCAGAACAGATGTTGAAAGGCTTTTTGTGGTAGTCTTCTCGGAATGCCATAACAAAATACCATAGACTGGGTGGCTTAAACAACCAAAATTTAATTGCACAGTTTGGAGGCTAGGAAGTCCAGATCAAGTTGTTGTCTAACTCACTTTCTGTGAGAACTCTTCCAGGCTCATAGATGGGCACCTTCTCCCCATGTACTCACATAGTAAGGAGAAGGAGGAAAAGTGAATACTCTGTTATCTCTTCTAATAATTATACTAACCTTCTACCTTGTTTAACCTTCCTCACCTCCACAAAGGCCCTATCTCTACAGTCACATTGCAGGTTCAGAGGGGCTTGTGTTAGTCACCTTTTCATTGCTGTAACAAAAACACCTGACAAGAACAACTTAGAGCCTGGCACGGTGGCGCACGCCTGTAATCCCAGTGGCTTGGGAGACTGAGACAGGAGGATCGTGAGTTCAAAGCCAGCCTCAGCAACGGCGAGGTGCTAAGCAACTCAGTGAGACCCTGTCTCTACATGAAACACAAAATAGGGCTGGGGATGTGGCTCAGTGGTTGAGTGCCCCTGAGTTCAATTCCCAGTACCCACTGCCTCCCCCCAAAAAAGAACAACTTAGAGTAGGAAAGTTTCATTTGGGCTCCCAGTTTCAGAGGTTCAGTCCATGGTCAGTTGACTCATTGGTCTCAGCCCAAGATGAGGCAGAACATCATGGTGGAAGAGCATGGACCGTTGCTCCTCTCATGACTGATGGGAAGCACAGAGAGCACAAGGAGCCAGGCACAAGATATATAACCCCCAAGGGCACACCCGCAATGGCCTACTTCCTCGAAGCATGCCCCACCTATCTTCAGTTACCACCTAGTAATTCAATGATTAATCTATCAAATGAATTAATCCACCAATTAGGTTACAGCTCATAATCTAATCACTTTACCTCTGAACATTCCTGCATTATCTAAAATGAGGTTTGGAGGACACTCCATATTTAAACCATAGCGGGGTTTCAACATATGAATTTTAGGGGAACACAAACGTTCAGTCCATAGCAGCTTTCCAGTCATTTCTCTTAGTTGCTGTATAGGAAATGATCCTATAATAGTATGTATTCTACTTGTAACAGGAGCAGGCACCTTTGGACCTTTATTATCTAGTGAATTGCCTTCCACATGGTAGAGGTTTTTTTTTTTTTTTTTTTTTTGGTACTGGGGATTGAACTCAGGGGTACTAGACCACTGAGCCACATCCTCAGCCCTATTTTGTGGTTTATGTAGAGACAGGGTCTCACTGATTTGCTTAGTGCCTCGCTGTTGCTGAGGCTGGCTTTGAACTCGTGATTCTCCTGTCTCAGCCTCCCAAAGAGCTGGGATTACAGGTGTGCGCCACTGTGCCTGGCTCTGCATGGTAGAGTTTTAATTACTGTTTGTTGATGAATTAATTCAGGCAAACATCTTTTTGTTGTCTTTTTGTGCCTGAAGTTGTCTTGTGGTTATTAAGCACAAGCCTTTTCTTTCACATTCATTTGCCAAGTTGTAATGTTTCAGGAAGGTATAACTTTGGTAGGCTCCAGGAACATTGTTTGCATAGTGACAGTACCACTAAATTAAGCTTAAAGAATAGGGGCCAGATAATGAAGAGGGCAAGAAGAAGTCACTGGAAATCTGGGCTAAGGTTAATTTCTATTATTAAGCATGGAATTTAGGTCTGAGCTTTCTGTCAGGACAAAAAAGGAAAACGTAATGTTACATATTTCTCATTATCCATTAAGTTATTTGGGAAGGGGACTTTTTTGCCTTAGCACTAAATACAAGGAGGAGGAATTCATTGCGTGGGTCATAGAAGGAGGAACTTTGAACAGTGTCTAGATTGTCATCAGCAATAGTAGTGATTTTTAGGAAAGAAATACTGAAGTTCTTTGTGTTCGTTTCTTATAGACTTAGTGAAATACAAAGTTACCATACTAAATTATCTTTCAATGAAGTATTTCTTTGGATAACTCAAAATGTGAAATGCAACTATGCAATTTTCTGGTGATTTACCTTAATACCACCAGCAGCAAAAATAGGGGAAATGAGAAGAGATGTATCTACTCAAAGAAGAGTCTGTATCTTGGTAATGAAGTCAAGGAATCTCTCATCTCTGATTGCCGTTGACCTAACTACTAGCTGAAACTTGTAAGCAGCTGTTTTAAATCTGGAATTACTTACCAAAAGTGAATTGAGATAGAGGGACTTTAGAGTATTCGAGAACATGGAAAGCCATACTCTCTTAGTTTGGGCATAGAGACCATAATCTTATAGAATGATTTGTTTTATTTGAAATGAGAATCAGGGTAAACTGAGAAATTCCTGAAATGTTCAGAGCTCCTTATCCAATTATGTATCATCCCCAAACAGTGAATGATACATAATTGAAAACATAGGACCAAATGTTAATGAGTTATATGTATTGTTCAAAATAAAGACAAATTGCTATTTAGCATTTAGTTGCTACTATTTTGCTTCACATTGCTAATGCTTGTCTAATTCCTGAATTTACAAGCTGCACATTTTTAGCTTCCTGCTAAACTGACCAACAAAGTGTATAAAAATCTTAGAGTAAAACTCTGTTCATATCATTTCTAAATGTCCTTAGGAATTATGCAGTTAGGTCACTTCCTCTTCTCCTTCCAAAGCATGGATTTACTCTAATCCTGGGTATCTTAATCTAGTACAGCATGTTTCCAGGTTTTGATCATGACTCACAACAGTAAATGTCTTGCTGCAGCTTCGATATAACTGAAACCAAAGTTTAATAAAGCAGTTCTTGCCCTTAATATGTAACGTGCATTCTGATGCTTCCTTTCAAAAAGTGCTAGTTTCTATGACCAGTAAATTGCTTTCCTGAACAATGGATCCTGGCTGGCAATTTGAAAAATCATCAGCCTGGTGCAGATAGTGGTAAACAAGGAATTAAGGTTGCTTTGTTCTGGGGTCCTAATCCTGTGTTTTTCAGTTACTGCCCCCAAACCCCACAAAATCCTGCACCCTTCTCCAAACTCTGTTTCCTCATCCATAATGTGAGGGGTTGGACTTGATCTGTGCCTTTAACTTTGTTCTCCATGGCTCCTGTTGAAGGACATCTCTGGATTCAGGGTGGAATCTCCCGGAGTGTTCAATGAATGATGACATCCATTCATGCTGTGACAGTGACCTCAGGTCATGAAGATTCCTTTTTGCTGTCTCTTGAGATGAGAGCCAGTTGTTCTTTAGTCAGCTATAATTGTGAAGCATGACAATTTTTTGGTTCTAAAGCTCTAATAAAAGACATTTCTTTTATTAGAAAGCCCACTATTCCTGCTGGCTTTTTAGACTTCTTATTTGTGTTTGTATTCTTGCATGTGTTAATGGAAGTCAAGGGACTTGATTATGAGATGTAGCCCTGTTTTGTCCTTTCTGGGATTTGTTTTTCTTCTTTTCTGTTATTTACTTCCCCTGACTTGAAAATATTCTTGCCTGTGGATTAAGGATGAAGGAATAGGGTTGGGGGAAGATTTACAGCAGGTAGAGCTGAAAATGGCTTCCCATCAGCAGCTAGTTAAAGCTGTTTGTTGGTTTCTCTGCTGGGTACCAGGCCCAGTCCTAACCAGCTGTAGCACTGTCTCTTCAGCAACCCTGAGTGAGACCATAAAATATATTTTGCTATCACCAGGGACCTTTGTAGTGTTTGGCTGTGGTGTGTGGAGGATTCTGGATGGGACCCAGCAGGCTGTGATCTGCAGGGCCATGAAGCTGGCCTGGTAGGACTCTGAGAAGCCACTGATGGAGAGGAAGGGAGGGCCTTTTAAACAACCTCTGAAGATAACACTCTCCCAGCTTGATTCTAGAGAGTGAGTTCATGTGACTCTTCCCTCCAGGTTGGTTCTTCTTTTTTGAATGGTTTAGGACCAAAATTAAATATTTTTCGGGTAATGCCAAAACACGTGAGGAAGGGGAGGGTGTGCTCTGGCTTTTGGGAAGTAGGAAAAAAGCAAGATGTTGGTTTTAGGCAGACTGACTCAGATCCCAGCTCAGGTGTATATTAGCTGTAGGGCCTTGGGCAAGTTTTTTGAGTCTCGGTTTTCTCATATATAAAATGAGGCTAATGCTGAAAATGTATAGGTTTGTAAAGTGACTTTCATGAGTAAGGTGCTTGCTGTGCTGTGGGTGGTCAGCATGAGGGAATCTTCTCCCTGGGGAACGCAGATTGGGCTTCCCTAGGAGTGTTGGAGCTGAGACCTGGCTTTGAACCGTGAGAGTGAAGCGGGTCAGAGATGATGAGGAAACAACGGGGACAAAGAAGGTTTGGAGCTCTCCCCGTGCACTCATTAGGGGTGGAGGATTGCCTTTCTTTGCATTACAAGATTCATGCCTTTTTATTACATGTACTGGGGAAGCTAACATTGAGCTCTCTTTTTATGGCCAATGCCCCCTTTCCCCTTTTTAATGATAGCCAATGACTCATTTGAGAAGTGTTTCCTGAAAGAAACCTTTAGAGAGATTTACACAGTCCCAAGCATAGGCTATTTCTTTTACTTGGTGGTCTTGTAGTGCTGGAGAAGTTATGTGATTAGAGTACATTTCTGGTATTATTTGCAGAATCGAAATGCCTCAACCTGGGGGCCTTTTTGCCCCTATGGGATAGAAATCCAATTAGGAGCTCTTTGTGCTCTGCTACCAATCATTACATGTCTACATTTTGCATCAGCTAAGGATCATGGAACCTTAGAAATAGGAGATTCACATGAATACCTAGAGCTTTTGTTGATTACACATTTACTTCGTTTTGTTTGGCATCTTTGAAAGTTGTGCTTTTGACATGAGAACACTGGGGCAGATTCCATTTTTCTTACTGTAGAGTAAACACTGAAGGAATAAGCTCCAGGAGTGCTCAGCACAGATAGGTTGTCCCAGTGTCTTATGGAAGCCCTAAAGTAGCTCGGGCTGGAGTGGTTTGGTTTGGGCTGAGCTATTGCAAAACACTGCAGTTAGAAAGTATCAGGACTTTGAGCACAGTAATGACTTTCTGTGCAGGGCAGTGGCATGGATGCTCATGTCCCTCTCATAGTGTCTTTAGTCATCCATCGTGTAGAAACATGTAGATTTTCCTTTTGTCCCCTCCGGATAATTACTTTAGAACTTAAGATAACAAACAAATGGTAACATTTTTAATTCCTTGACTAGAAGGTTAAAAAAATAGATATTATTTTCAAAAAAGTCACAAATAGTAGCTGGACAGTGTGCCATTTGATAGCTGATGTTGTTTTTATTTTATTTCAGGCAGTGGAGCTACTGCTGTGGTTCAGGCTGCCCTATGCAAGCCCAGGCAAGAACGTGTAGCAATAAAACGGATCAACCTGGAAAAATGCCAGACCAGTATGGATGAACTATTAGTAAGTACAAGAGAAGGAGTATCTGCTGCTGGTCTTTCTTAACCCATGGGTGTGTGGAGTTGGTTGGGAGAAGATCAGAGTGTTTGTTGGTGTTATCTTCTGTCCTGACACCTGCATTTCTTGGGAGACAGCTCACACCACTTCCTGCTTCCCCGATTAATGATATTCTATTATTATGTTGTCTAATGTTTGCCTTACTTTACTTTGACAAACAGCATTTTGCTTAGTCTGTGTAATCCTAGTGGTCTCAAATGTTGACACTCTATTTTATACATCAAGGGAGCACTTGATGTATAAAACTACACAACACTCTAGGTGGCCTGAAGTCATATGATTTCAGACTGCAGAGTTGGAAGATGAGCTTCTGGCCTTCCCTCTAGAATGTATGGCATACATAGGAGTTACTCAACAAAATATTTCTCAATCCTTTTGGCTTCATACCTTACAAAATCTACATACAAATTAGAGATATTTAAAACAATGCATGGCAGCTTGCATTTGGTTAATGGCAGGAGTTTTTTTTTTTTTTTTTTCCCCCCTTACGTGGTAACTTGCATTTCTTATTTGGGATGAAGGATGTTACTTAAATAATTGAAGCTCTTCAGTGTGGGTATGACTGTAGGAGCATTGGATGGTTGAAGGAACATTTGCTTTTGGCTTAACTGACTCATTATTAAATGAATAGCTTGGCAAATGGTTATTAGTTGCCCAGCAAACTATGAAGGGTTTGAGAGTTTAATCTCATAAATATAGTTGTCGTTCTGCCTGCCAATTTTCTTTTTTCCCCCCTTTTGGCCATTTGTTTGAGGATAATAGAAAACTGAGGTGGAGGAGTTAACTGATTGGTTATCCCAACACTAATCCCAGTACAAATATTAGTCCAATAGCTCCATACAAGCTACAAAGTATAATGACGGTTGGCTCCAAATAAAGAAGCCTTTTGTTATAGTCTACATTGGGAATGGAATGTCATTAACAAGAGCTTTTTGTCTTTACTCAGAATATAGCTTTTATTTCAGGCTTAATTACAGTACACTATAGTATAAATCAAGCACAAGGATGAAGCTGTACTTTTCCAGATCTGGTTGGCCTTCCATTTTAAATTAGGCTACATATGCATAGATTTCACTGGGAGTGAAGCAACAGATTGCTAGCCAACACACAGATGAAAGCTAGGGCTTCCACAATTCATTGTTAATTTTAAAAGCATACATGCATTTAAGACTTTTGTTCTTAAAATTTCAGCTGTTCTTTGTTCTTATGGAAATTGCTACTGCATGCTTGTCTATTCCTTGTTATTGTAATGACCAATAAAATTGTGCCTTTGTCATCTAACCAGTTTTCAAGGTCACTTTCCCTGAGTGGAAAAAGCATTGAAAATACTGGGGAGAGTTGAGTCCTACTTCTGCCACTAACTTGTTTTTAACTTTAGTTACATAAGAGCTCTGGATTATTTTAAAAGAGCTGAATCGGAAGATCTCTAAGATGCTTTAAGAGTCCTCAGATTCTGTGGCTGCACATACATGGACATTAATTATTTTTTTTTTTTAAGTTTGGAGTACGCATTAAACTTATGCATTGTTTGGCTATATCGAGGAATAGCTCCTGATGTTTGTGTTTTTTGGGGTGCTGTGTTGGAGGTCCAGGTCATCTTTTAGCTGTCAGCAGAATATTTGTATGAAATATGTTTAAAGTTCTTGTGCACTTGTGTGTACCTGGTGATTCTGGAACCAGCCTCCTAGGCCAAATGGATGCTATGGTCTCTAGTTTATGTTTAAGCCCTCAGTTGCCCACAACCTCCACATTTTCAGAAGCAGTTGGCTGCCAGGTATGGAAGGTACATAAGGGTCCAAACAGAGATCAGCAGAGAGTCAGTCATTCTAGTTCTGTCCTCAGTTTTCCTGGGCCAGTTATAGCAGTGTCATCTGGAGGTACTCGTGACATAGCTAGCTGGCTAAGGATTGGTATTTTTATGACTGTGTGCTTAGCTCCATTAGTCTGATTTATGAGTTTGCCTATTAGCAATGGTTAATTTATTTCTCTCATCCTTTTTATTCTCCCTGTTGTAATATAGTATGTACATTGTTATTTATTTTTCATGTGAAAGGATACTAAACCCAATAAATTTATTGCTTGGATCTTTCCTTAACCTTGAACATTTGACCTTTTGGTGTCTTGATATATTTAGAGAAGAGAAGAATGGCTTTTGGTTCTTAAGGATGTACTACTCCCAAGTCCTTTTCAAACAAAGAGAAATAGATCTTATAGCATAGTCTTTCTAAGGTTGCCACTTTTGTGGTCTAGTTTATTGACACATGAGATTTTTGTGGAGCAAAGTTGCTGTCATCCTTTCAACTTCTAATACTGCTGTTGCTTGCACTTTTATTATTTCTGTGGGTTCACATTTTGGCAATGTTTGGACATCCGGCATCCTAATAATCCTTTAATTCCATGGGTGCGTGTTATATACAGGTCAGTGCA
Source organism: Geosciurus inauris (assembly GCA_004024805.1). Classification (NCBI taxonomy): domain Eukaryota; kingdom Metazoa; phylum Chordata; class Mammalia; order Rodentia; family Sciuridae; genus Geosciurus; species Geosciurus inauris. The sequence goes on from PVHX01006242.1 coordinate 28,873, forward strand.
CTGCATCATCTCACACAGACTGTGCCACGAGTTAACTGGAAACCATTGTTCTTCAAAGAAACAATGGCCACTGGGATCTTTATCTTGTGAAAGTGTTATGTCATAGAAGTCAAAATTATTGACTATTTGCTGGCCGTTGGAGTATCTGCCTCTCCTGATGAAAGTGTCACCTCCCAGTCTCCAATCCCTGCCCCATTCCTAATCACCCCAGCCCCACTTTCCTGATCCCCCATTCTCTGCCCTGTCTCCACCTCCCTTGTCCCTAGGTCAGATGTGATGCCATACAACAGTTTTGGACACCTGGCCTTAGCCTGCTTCTTTATGCCAGCAGGCTGCCAGAACATTCCTGTGGTCATGGAGTTGGTTCCATGTTTTGCTAAAGAAGGATCCAGGTCTTAATCACTTCTGAAACAAAATGCTGATTACAGTGCCAGCTTCTCTGAGAACTGAAGGGAGGAAAAGAAAAGTTAGATGAAATCATTGGCACTAAATAATTGGTGATTTAAACTGAAACTGTTGAGATGAGTACATAACATTTCTCAAAAGCAAGGTAGTTACATATCTAAAATACGTTTATTTATTTATTTGGCAGATTCAGAGTTTCCACAGTGTGCTTACACCCGTTAAAGGGATAGGTGGGAGTGTGTATGTGGGAGTACAAGGTTGTATACTCACTAAAAACTGGCTTTAACAGAGGTTGGGTTAGAACACTCTAGAATGAAAGTTTTTGTTGGCATGATGTGAGTAGCATTTAATTAATCTAAACTAATGCTTTTTCTGTGCATTCTTTTGAATGTTCTTATAATGTGGAATTTGGCCCTTAGCTAATCCTGATCTCTCTGGGTGTAATGATCTGGTTAAGGGGGTGTTGCTGGTTATTTTATATTTTCCTGACCATCCAGCACAGATGATAATTTCTGAGATTTATTAATCCTATATTTGTTGTTACTCCTACTTTTGTCAATCCCACAGTGGAATAAGTGACTAATTTTAATTGGCCTAACACCATCTGGTAGATATTTATAGTTGTAGAGCAGGAACTTGTTAACACCATGATTATTAAACCCTATACATGCTAAACACTGAGCTCGGTGATGGGAAAACAAAGAGGGTCTCTGTCCTTTGAGGAGCCCATGGACTAGTAAATGAGTATCTACACTCTTGTTTTGTGTTGGCAAGATATTTATTTACTTATTTATATTTATATTTTTTGGGTACCAACAATTGAACTCAGGGGCACTCAACCACTGAGCCACATCCTCAGCCCTTTTGTTTATTTTATTTAAAGACAAAGTCTCACTGAGTTGCTTAGTGCCTCGCTTTTACTGAGGCTGGTTTTGAATTTGTGATCCTCCTGTCTTAGCCTCTCATGCTGCTGGGATTACAGGTGTACACCACCTCACCCAGCAAGATATTTATTTTTTATTTTTGACTTTTTGCAATACTGGCAATTGAATCCAGGACTTCACACAAGCTAGGCAAATGCTCTACCACTGAGGTCCATCCCTAACCCTTTTTATTTTATATTTTGAGAAAGGGTCTTACTAACTTGCCTTGGCTGGCCTTGAATTTGTGATCCTTCTGCCTCAGCCTCATGAATAGCTGGCCTGGCTGGTGAGATTTATGAGCTACAGATATTTTTCTGCCCCCTTCTCCGCTATTTATAGTTTAGCGCGGTAGTGGACATATTACTGTTCTCTAATGTGTCTTCCACTGAGGGGGGGTCCTTGCTTTCCAATAGCCCAACACAGATTTTCAATGAGAATTTAAGACTTGCTAAATGGGTCTAACTTATTGTCATGCAGACTAATACGTTCTGTATAAAGATGGCCTTGCTTGAGGTTTCTAGAAAGAGCTTGGTTCTCTGGTTTGTGGTCAGCCTCTGAGGTTAGGGATGCTATCCTAGAAAACACTTGATGTCCCTTGAAATCCACTCCATGGGTAGACAATGAATCAGTCTTTTTGAAGTCATCTGTCTTTTTAGCTTCTCTTTTCAGGTGACAAAATAAATGCCATAGATATGACATAGTTTCTTTTTATTTCTTATTATTATTTTATTTATATTTATTATTATCTTTTTATTTCTTATTATTTATCCTTCTTTTTATTTACCCTAAAACACACTCTCTCCAGTCTATAGCGTGCTCTCTGGTTTATCCAGGGATTGATGAACATTTTGTTTCATCCCATTACTTGTCCCTATGATTTTTAGGCTTTAACCATATCTCTCTTGGCCTTTTTCTCTAGACTTGAGTTCTCATATTTTTAGTGTGTCTTTGGTACCTAGACACACAAACCTCAGCCTGCTTCTCTCATCTTTACACATATATCAATGTACACAGTTTATAGTTTTATACTTGTATACTTATGGGAGAAATCACAGCCCAGGGGCCCAGGCAGAGTATTGTTTGCTTAAGGAAAAAAAAAAGAAAGGAAAGAAGGAGGAGGAGGAGGAGGAAGAAGGAGGAGGAGGAGGAGAGGGGGGAGGGGGAGGAGGAGGAGGAGGACAAGAAGGAGAAGAAAATGAAGAAGAAGAGAAAAGAGGAGGAGGAAGAAGAGGAGGAGGAGGAAGAAGAAGAGGAGGAGGAGGAGGAAGAGGGAAGGAAGGGGGAGGAGGAGGAGGAGGAGGAGGAGGAAGGCCAAAAATATAGTTGTGATTGTTATGAAAATATGTAATGATCATTAAAATATTTTAGTTGTGATGGATGACACATGTGAACAAAGTCATTTCAAAGAAACTATGGCAGAAGGAAGATTCTCCTTGGGTTGGGATCTGCTTTTCTGACTCCCCACAGAACTCCTCCTCAGGTCTTTGAATCAGTTTCACTTCTGGCTCTCAGTCCCTGTTTCTTTCAACGAGGAATTGTGGCAATTTTTTTTCTCACCAAAGTTCTATGATAGTGTGTATTAGAAAATTTGTTTTAAAATTCACTTGAACAAAAATACTAATTACTAGCAAATCATGCTTTATAATTTAGGATAGAGTCAAGTCACTGTGGCATTGTAGTATGGTAATAACCTGTAAGTCTAAGTTAAACTCTAGGGTGCACAGTGTGCTGACCTTTCTCCTGTGTACATAATGAAAGAGTTCCTCAGGCGTCAAGTTGCCTTGAACTACATGCATTCTGGCATTTGCCCTCTCTTCTTCTATCATCTTTTAAAGGTATTTTAAATCAAACATTTTCCCCTCAGAACAAAGCCACTGCCCTCATTTTGCTTTCTGTTATTATTTCTCTTTTTTCTCTACTGTGCCTGTTCTCCCTCCCTCTCTCCCTCCCCCCTCCACACCTTCCTCCCCACCACCTGCCTGCCTGCCCTCCCGCCCTCCCTTAGAGGAACTGATGGATTAGCTATGATTGGTAGGTTCTAAGATATTTTACCTGGTTTCATGATCATTTGAAGGAAACAGTTATCTCCTAGTCAGTACCGGACACAGGCTTATCCTGTCCCTTTTAAGTGAAGTTATAATATTTGGGGGCCTCTAAGCAGGTCCTCCAGGCAGAAACTTTCCCCTTGTCTTCCTTTCAATTGAGATTTAAAGGAAAACAACAACAACAACAAACAAATAAACCTTGCAAATCTTGTTTTTCTGTAGAAAGATTATACTGCTTAAAAAGCTTCCAGCTTAAGTTGACCACAAATAGTATAATTTGTATGTCTTCTTTATTGCTGAATACTATGAAGGTATTTTTTCCATTCTTTTTGATCTTACAAATGTTCAAATTAGTAAATCAGTTATTCATATCCCAGATATTTCCTCATGATATGCGGGGACAAACTGTTTGGCTGCTTGTTGTAGTGCTGCATACACCAAGGGTCTAGCACTGAGAAAGCCTGCTGCATTGGTAGTGTATCATTTTGAGTGTTTCAGGTCTGAACCACTAAGTTTTGTTCTGTTTGTTTCTTGCGACTCAGCTTTGTGATTATTTTCGTGTGATTTAGCGTTTGTGTTTATCCAAGTATCATCCAATTGAAGGCAGGATTAGAAGTAGAAAATTTGAGGCTGTTTTGAAGACATGAAAACATTTTTAAGAAATTAGAGAATGAATGCTTGTATGCAAAACAAATTTATTTTTATAGTTCTGAAGTTACATTCGTTTAGAAATATGTATAATTCATTTGGAAAAGCAATTTTCATTTTTTTGGAACATCAAATTTAAAAAAGTTATACCCTAGTTTCTTCAGGTACTAATTAAATACCATAATTGAATTTACTTTTAAGTGTTTTTATACATTTGTTAGAAATGGCTCACTATGAGGGCTAAATCTCATGCTGTTTGTTCAAAAAGTCAGCAGACATTATCATGGCAAAAGACACTTTTCTAGGCTTGTGTGTTCTCAGTAACAGAGACCCAGCACATGCTTATTTTCAGAGTAGTTCTACCCTTCAGATTGAATATACTTTAATGACACTTACTTGTTTTACCTTGCTGCCATTCTCATAGACAAATGGGAAAGGTTTGGGTTGAGACAAATGCTTTTCTTTTTCTGGGTTACCTTGAAAAGGACTGTGTGGTACTCAGAGGAGGGTGAGAGGAGTCTCTGCCCCTTTGGCTAGTGTGTGGGGAGGGTCCTTCCGGGCAGAACCCCCTATGCCTCGCTGTGCAGTGCCCAGGAAGAGACATAGCTATCCTCACATTCTCAGCCCGTTGGTGAGGAAGCCAGACACAGTGGCAGTCCTGAGAGCTGGCCCTTTGGTTTCCAGCAGTACAGATTGGCTGAAAAAGAAAAATTTTTCCTGTTTCTGTTTTTATAACATCTTTAACTTGACGTTTTCGAGTGCTTCCTATCACAGTTCATTAAATGATTAAAAGGCTGTTGTAGATGACAGTGTCTGAATTCATTCCATGATGATACAGAATTTTCAGAACCCTTAAGATGTTATTACACACACACACACACACACACAAACACACACATCAAATGATATATATTGTAACTATATATTTATGTTATTGAAAAAAATGGCTTTTCACCATTGAGTTTTCTTTCTTTCTTTCTTTTTTTTATCACACATACTAGGCAAGCGCTCTACCACTGAGCCACAACCCCAGCCGTAACATTGAGTTTTCTTATAGCATTTCAGTGTCACTCTTTTAGGCCTGGGGGTGTGGCTCAGTAATAGAGTGCTTACCTTGCATGTGTAAGGCTTTGGGTTCCATCATAACACCCCTCCCCCCTCCAAAAAAAAATCAGTATTTTATTCTTTGACCTCCCTCCCCCATTTCTTTGGAAGAAAATAAGTATACCAGTGGCTTCTACATTTTCCAGCAAATTCATTAGTTTTCTCACTTTTTGCAGAGCTCCCGATTCTGTGACACCGTAATTAAGCAAGTAAGCTCTGGGCTGTACATTTTAATCTGTTAGCAAGTAGATGTTTACCCATTGTGATTTCCTGGCTGCTTTTGTGGGATTTTCCAGACCTCCAAATGCCATGACACTTTAGACTTTTATAACAACAGCTCTGTCTAATTTTAAAGACTTCTCTATAAGTACTTAAGGCTGTTGCAGAATTTATGCTTCCCATATAAAATATATGTTTTCAAAATATCTAGACATTTCCCATTTCTATTCCTGTCTGCAATTAGATTATGCTTGGATAAACTCAGATACCTAATCACATGAAAATAATTACAGAACTGAGTGGCGAGGGAAATTTGTCGGTAAATTTGTTGGAAAATTGTCTTGTGGTACAAGACAATATTTGACTAACTCTTCCTTGACTAGAGTTTTCTCTGTTAATATGTTTTTTCTAAAGGAGGCCAGAGTCTGTTGTGTAAGTAGTATATCGTGTTTATAATTAAGAAACCCACAATGACATTTTTAATGCTTAAAAATAACAGTCCAGAAAAATACATTGCTCTTGAAAGAGTTTTGTTAATCTTTTTATTCCATTCTTTGGCTGACATTCAAAATCACTGAAATTTATTTTAAATCATGCTACTTACAGTATTTAGTTATTTATGAGTATTGATTAAGTTGCCTTTCCTAATAATGCTGACTTTATGGAAGTGCAAGCTGGAGAATGACTTTCTGAAGTGTTTTTATTTAACTAGGCAGCCCCCTTGTCATTTAAGGAACTCTTTACATGATGAAGGGTATTGCAAGGTATATTTGATTCTCTCTTTTTTTGGAAATACACGTTTTATTTGATAGTAATTGTAATATATACTATACACACATATAGTGTATGTTACACATATATGTTTAGATTAAATTGCAATGTGGAAATGTGTCTGGTAGCTAGATGTTTCTCTCCCCATTTCATTGGAAGAAAAATGCATCTTGCTGCTTAGCTTGAAGTAGTGGTCCTCAGCCTTGGCTTCATAGGAGAATCACCTGGGAGCTTTTGAAAATTTTCATTCCCAGGCTGTATCCTAAACCAATTTGCATCAGCCTCCCTGGACTGAGACCCAGGCATTGGCATTTTTTAAAGTTCCCCTGTGACCTCATTGTGTAGCTAAGGTTGAGATCCACTGCTTTAGAATAAAGTAAGGAATAGCATCTCCTTACATTTAAGTACACATAATGCTGGAGCTTGAACAGGTTTGAATTCTTAAGGAAGATTAAGGAGGATATTTATGCCACCATTATCTGATAAAGAAGTATTTATTTAGAATTTAAGTTGTGAAAATATGCTAATTTAGTTAAGTATGGTTTAATATTTTTAATTCAGAATCCATTTAAACTTTTCTCTTTCAGTAATAAAATCTCTGTTAGTGCTTTGTAAATCTCATGGTCTGAGAGACAAAAGAAACCAGATTTTTAGGTGTTTTCTAATTCTTATCTTTATTTTTAATTTTATTTTTTTTAGATACTAGGTATTTAATAACCTAGGACAATTTATCACTGAACTACATGCCTAGCTTATTTAAATTTTTTTTTGTTTTCAATTTTGAGACAAGATCTGACTAAGTTGCTTATTAGGTTGTCTGCAAGTTGCAAGTTGCTGAGGCTGGCCTTGAACTTGTAATCCTCCTGTCTCAACCTCCTGAGCTGCTGGCACTACAGGCATGCACCACCACACCTAGCCTTATATGTTTAAATTTGTATTAGTTTTCCTTTTTCCCTCCTAAACCCTTTGCATAAATATACGTTTAGACTCCTTATTCCAAAAGACTTTGAGGAAGTTTACCAGGATATGTAGAATGTCACAAGGTGGCATAAATTAAACATAGGGTGAAATCATTAGGAATACAACACAGATGGGGACAGGACAGTGTAGAAAGGAGAGAAGCTAAAAAATCATAACCAAATAACCTAACCCTGCATTACAGGAAAGTCCTTGAGCCCACAGGGCCAAACAGTGTGTCAGGTGACCTTTCTCTCCGAAGAGAGGAGCGCCACTGCCAAGGTCTCTCTCTGTGCCTTGAGACACAGGAACTTGGGACACTTGAGGTTAGTGATCAACGTAGGGACACTCACAAAGAAAGAAAGAACTGAGAATTAATATAGGAGACAAAATTAACTTTTAACATTTGTGTTATGTGCTGTGCTTTCTGCAAGGAGTTTTATGGATCTCCTTTTGCTTATTTCACAATATTTTTGTGCACATGCTAGTATTAATTTTGTTTCACAGAAAGGAAAATTGAGGCTCGAAGACTTTGGATAACCTGCCTAGGTAAGCCGGCAGGCCAGTGGCAGAGGCGAGCTTCAGAGCCAGCTGTGACTTAGAGCAGTTTTTGGAGGATGAGGTTCTTGTTAACCTGAGTTCCTGCTTGTCCACAGTACTATTTACATAGGAAAAATAATTTTGGGGGGCAGAGCACAAAGGCCACATAGCAGTATAAGAAAATCTGTCATAAATACTCTGTTCAAACAGTTTTTTTCCATTTTGGGGAGGTATTTTTCATCCAAACCCTTCACATTTCCAGGATAGGATTCTTTATATGCGTTGTATCCCTCACCAACCTTAACATGTCCACCTAAGAGGCCACACATGTTCTGATCTATAAAATTTGCTGAGCAGTAGCAGTGTGTGGGTGGCCTTTATTTGTCTTCCTCTGGCACATTGCCCAGCAGAAGGGTGTCTCTGTGGCTTCCCCTTCAGTTTGAGCAGATGGGTAGGGCACCCTGTTTTAGGTCCCCTCTCCCACTCTTGTGAAGCAGCACTTGCCATGCCTTTCTGCTGAAGGTGTGTGAGCAGAGATTAAATCCTGTGCTGCAGCTTGGCTTGACACTTGATGACAAGTCTGTCTTATTTCACTGGACTTGCAGGGTAGCCACTACGTGATATTCCTGAACTATGGTCTTGGCAGATCTATTGCTTGGATTTCAGAGTTCTGTGATTTCTTCGAACTTTGACCTCCTATTATCCATCCCTGTGAATTTAAAAAATATGTATTTCTAGTTGTAGATGGACACAATACTTTTATTTTATTTATTTGTTTTTATGTGGTGCTGAGGATAGAACTCAGCGTCTCCCACGTGCTAGGCAAGTGCTCTAGTACCGAGCTATAATAGCCCCAGCCCCAGCCCCAGCCCTGTGAATATTTTACTCTTGTTAGACTGGGTGAAATTCAAACCACTTAAATACTGCAGTCTTCCTGTGTCTAACTGTGGCTTCCTGCCCCTCTCCCCAGGATGGCCTCAGCTATGCAGTGCCCTTGGGCTGTCCTGCCTGGTCCTTTTTTTTGCCCTATCCCCATTATGGCAGCCATCTGTATTTCTTCCTCTTCCTGTCCCTTAGCCTTAGTGCCTTTCTGCCTTTATCCAAAATTCAGTCTCTGTCACTTTGCCACTCTTAAGTCTGGTCCCTGGACTCAAAGCCTCAATATCACTTGGAAGCCTAATAGGAATGCAGATCTCTGGCCCCACTTTCCTTTTACTGAATTGCAACCTCCATGTGACTAATCTCTCCATGTGGCTGGTGCACACGTTCCATTTTGGGGAAACTCTGCTCCATAGTATGGTTCTCCTAGATGGTGACTTAGGAGATACATATGGCATGGGAACTTGAACATATGGCATGGGAACTTGAACCCATGCCATATGTAGGAAGAACTGGATAAAATGTTTTCATCATATCAGTTTGTTTGTCTTTGGACAATACTTCCTTTATTTTCAGGGATAGGACCAAATGAATATATTAGGGAATAAATATCTTTTCCTAACCATATAAATAAAGTTATCGCATTGGGAAAAGCTTGAATAATTTGGTAGATAGACTGTTACCAAGGTAGGATTAAAATAGCAACATTATCACTGTTTTGAAAGGAAGTAGAGGAGGTCTACTGATTTATTTTGTTCTGTTTTTTCTTTTTGGTATAGGATATTGAACCTAAGGCCTCATGTACTCTGAGTTACATCCCTCAGCCCTGGGGGTGGGGTTGGGGTGTCATTTTGTGGAAAGAATATTCAATTCAAGAAATTTATATTTTTCAAATTTTACTTTGTTATATCTCTCTAGAAGGCAACTAAACAAAAGTTTAGTATGTAAAGTAAGGGCTATATAGGCCTGTGGAGGACCTTATTTCTTCCCTTTAAGTGTAT
>PVHX01006242.1:38464-102960 GCA_004024805.1 Geosciurus inauris
CCCCCCCCCCCCCCCGGCTCCTTTAAGTGTATTTCTATCCCATATTGGGAGCGTTTGGTAAAACATAGGGACCAGATTTTTCCCAGAGGAAAGTTTGATCCTTAGGTGTCAGAGGCTTCCCTGCATGGGAAGGCTGTGAAGTCAAATGGATGGGATAGGTTGTGAGTCTGTAGCCTGAGGCAAATGCACTGGCACCTTTGCTCTGATCTGCCTTTAAGGTGCTGCTGTGGTTGTACTGGAAGCAGTACTGTCTGTGACAGCTCCTCCCCCTCCTTATAGAATTTGTAAATTGTATGCATCAGTTATCTAAAAGAGTTGAACATGGGCACACACATACAAACACACACTCTCTCACACTCACAATTTGCTCACTGCAATGTCGATGCAAAAGAATCTCATTTCACATGATCAATCATTGTTTATTTTGTATTTCGATTAATGATTTTAGAGTTTGCAGTTAGGAAGACAGGCATTCATTTACATTGAATATAAACTCTTCAGAATTTAGAGCACACCTACATGGAAGCTACATTGTCCTATTTTTGTGAACCATGGGGCACCTCTTTAAACTGGACCCTACCTAATGCAGGCTTTCTACATGGCCCATCCTCCCACAGAGCGGATGCTGGTGACTTAGGATAGTGATGTCCTAGGCTGTGTTCCATTTCTCCTTCAGCAGCATCTCATGATATCAGAACCTGACACTGGAAACAGATGGAAACTGGACCTCTGGTTTCAGATTTTGTTCAAAGGCTGGGAGTTGTTGAATTAAAAAGTGTCAGATGTAGAAAACCTGTAATTAGTTTAATGGGGAAGAGGAATGATGGAGAAGGCTGAATATATCATGAAAAGAAAATTGAAAAGTTAGTGAATTTCTTAGGAGTTTGTCCTCAGTAAGAAACACTTACATAAACATGTATATGTAAAATCTATATATACAAATATAAAGTATATATATATATAAACATATTTATATATAAAGTATGTGGATATGTTGCATGTTGTGTGATTTTTGGTTAAGTTATCTGACAAACAGGATCTGCTTGTAGTTTGAGGATTAGGTAATATTAGATATGCAAAGATAACAGCCCATATTAGAATATGTTAGTAATTTGAGAAGTTCATTATGATTGAAAATATTCATAGGATGCATGAAATTACTTTTCTTTCATCACGAATGCATAATAGGTTCCTGTGATGGCTTAGGGTCTTGTGGTTGCAGGTAGCACCTTGAACGTGGGTCATGCTGGTGGGTACCTTTAATGGTGAGTTAGCTATTGGACTGCAGCTTTATGGGAGTCATCTGGCAGTGCCTTGAAACAGAAAACCAAAAGCAATGTGACTTGAGCACTGCAGAGAAAAGTGTGTTTGTCTTATTTCAAAGCTTTGTCATTTTATGTCTTTACATAAAATTTTTTTTTTCCAAAGCGATGTTTCCAAAATGTGGCCCATAAAGCATTATTTTTCTGCTGTGTTAATGTGGATTAAACTGTGACGGGACTTTTGGATGCTGTGACTCTTGGTGTGAAATACTGTATCTGATGTTTCCCAAGCTTCTTTTACTTTTCCTGACTCACCCCATCCTCTTTTTTTCTGGAGGGAATATCTCTCATGGAAGACCGTCTGGGAAATGATACTCTAGCATTTTCATGTGTTTTTCTCATTGACCATCACAGTAGTCCTGAGAAAGTTTTGTTGTTCCCTTTTTGAGGAAGGGGAGATGAGACCCACCGGGAGTTCATGCTGGCACCAGAATCCTGATCTTCTAATGACTCACCTGATCTTTTCTCTGTGCCAAGGCCTTTGGTTCAGGCAGGAGGAACTTTGTCTTACAAGCAGGTCTCTCTGCTAGCAGACTGGAGGGTCATCTGGGCCGTATGCTGATCTCAGTTTCTCCTGTCCTGTGGCTGGTCCACAGAGCTCTGTGGCATCCTGTAGAGGACTTTGTAATTTTTCCAGTTGACAAGAGTGAAAATGAGCCCTTATGTAACTGCTTTGAATTCGTGGCTCAGGCAGCCAGCCCCTCCTGGATGCTTTTGAATAGCAAAGTTACCCAGGTGTTCAACTGTGGTTCACTTGCATTTTGCCTCCCTCTTTGTGCCCCATAGTACTTATGTCATATTTTGTTCTTTTTGCAGAAAGAAATCCAAGCCATGAGTCAGTGCAGCCATCCCAACGTAGTGACCTATTACACCTCTTTTGTGGTAAAAGATGAACTTTGGCTGGTCATGAAATTGCTAAGTGGAGGTAAGTGGGCTTTGTTTTTGCTTGCTTGTTTTCATCTTCCCCCTTTTGTGGCAGTCAGCAGATATGGAGTGAAATTTCAGTTTGATCCCTCACTCCCATAGTTGGAAGTTCTATTTGGTCTACTGTTGCCTACAGAATAGTCTAGATTTCATGTTTCTTTTTCTTTTCTTTTCTTTTTTTTCTGGGATTGAGCCTGGGAGTGCTCTATCTCTGAGCTACATCCAAGCCCTTTTTAAAATTTTTATTTTGAGACAGGGTTTCTCTAAGTTGCCCAGGCTGGCCTTGAACTTATGAGCCCATTGCCTCAGACTCTCAAGTGGCTAGCATTACAGGCATGGGCCACTGTGCCTCACCTGATTTCTTAGTATTGATATTCAAAGTCTTTCATAATTGAGTTTAACTTCCTGAAGTATCCATGTCCCCCTCTCCCTGTATTACATACCCCGACCTTCTGGGTTAGGTGAGGCCCAGGCCTCTGAATACCTCTGTACTCTGATGCCTCCAGGGCCTATCCTGAGCCGTTCCTCCACCTTCGATCTTTCTTCTTACTTTTCTGTGTACTCAAACCCTAAGCGGTTTATCTCCGCAGTCACTATTTAGTCTCTTCATAGATGTTTTTCTTTCTTTGTTTTTGAGGGGAGGGGAGTTGGGGAACAAACCCAGGGCCTGGCTCATGCTATGTGAGTTCTGTAACACTAAACTACATCCCTGCCTAGTCCTAGTCTTTTTAAGCCCCTTCTTTTGTAACATTATTCAGGTCATTAACACACTGGAATAGACTGAGTCATTTGAGTGCTATTTATTAGCACTATAGTGTTCTAGACCTGGGCTGTCCATGTCCTACCAGTAAAGTGTGACTCTTGAGCCCTTGAAATGTGGCAATGTGACTAAGGGTCTGAGTTTCTGTTCACTTTCTCTTAACTCATTTCACTCACCTCATGTGGCTAATGGTGATGGTACTGGACCTTGTGCACTGTCTAACACATTTGGCTTCCAGTGGGTCCTTAATAAAGGTTGTTTCAGTTGACGTGGAGAGAGAAACACATACTCAGTTATTTGCTTGCGATGTTCATCAGAAATGGCCCTATTCTCATCCTGTTGTATTTGAGAAGGGAAAACAACTTTCCCCTCTCTGCCTCAGTTCCTGTAAGTTATGCAAGTCATTGACAATTTAATTTTCAAGGCCTTTTCACATCTATGTATTTAATTTTTTAAAAAATATTTGAACATCACTCTTATGGAATGAGAATGGTAACTGTTAATTTCATTGAACATTTGCTGTGTGGCTAGATTCTGTTGAAGGCAATTTATTTACTTTATCTCATTCAATATATATATATTTTTAAATTTGTTATCTCATTTGATCTGGACAGCATCCCTGTGAATGACCGGTGACTTGTCTCTGTGTTTCAGAAATGACACCAAAGCTCATGGGTATTAAGCAACTTGCTCAAGGTTATACACCCAGTAGCTGCTGGTGCTGGGATTGTGACTGCAGGACCAGTTGACTCAAAAACTATGCTAAGGCTGGGCATGGTGATGCACACCTGTAATCCCAGAGACACAGAAGGCTGAGGCAAGAGGATTGCAAGTTCAAGGCCAGCTTCTACAGCTTAGCGAGACCCTGTCTCACAATAAAACATAAAAGGGAAGGGGATGGAGCTCAGTGGTAGAATGCTCCCCGGGTTCAATTCCTAGTACCATGCCAACAGCAAAAACTCAACTATGCTGCATTGGAAATATTCTCACCTTCGTTTCACAGATCCACATGTTGAAACTTAGAAAGTCCAAGTACTTCTTTAGCACACCCAGATTTCTTCCGTGTCGTCTTCAGAGATGCAGCTTCCTTTGTTCTGAGATATGAAGTGTGATCTAGAGCAGAGGAGAATTTTGTGGTGCCTGGACAAAGCCACAGCTGGTGCAGCTGTATTCATATGATAGTGCCCATTTTAATCTGTAGATCCAAATTCAGCTGAGGCGAAACCAGGGGCATATTTTAATTAATTTAATCTTTCTTTCTTTCTTTCTTTCTTTTTTAAACAAACTCTTGGATCAAGCTATGACCCAGAAATGAAATGACAAAAACTCTGTAATTGGCTGGAGCCTACTTGTGTAGCTCTCAGTAGGGAACCTGGAAATCCAAGTTCTGTTCTCTTCACAGTCCTCCTTAGTCCTATTATTAATTCTTAGTCTTTATTTTCTTGAGTGCCTACTTTTTGGGTTTTAATTAAAAACCAAATCCACCCCCTGCAGAGCCACTGCTCCAGTGTTGTGTTGGAACTGCCCCTTCCTTGTGTGGAGGGGTGGTGCTTTGCCAACTAGATGACCAGTTCTCTTCTTGTGGGGTTCCACCACCTTGGGGAGAATGAGGAATGCTGGTGAGCTGGCCCAGGAATAGTCGAAAATCCTCTGTTCAAGTTGGAGCTTTTACCTCACTTGACCTTTCACTTTTATAAACTTGTCTTCTTTTCTGAGGACACAATAGAAAAGTCATTGTTGTTTTCCAAGTCCCATCCAGGCTCCCAGGGCTTTAGGTATGAGGAACAGGCTGTCAGTAGGTTTCCACAGGCAAAGGGAATGTGGGCAGATGTGGACTCCCGCTCCTTTTTCTTTGAGCAGGCTGAGGGTGTAAATATGCCTGGTATAGTATATCCTTATAAGAATAGATATAGTTTGTGGAATTATTGTTCTCTAAATGACCTCCAAATCCAAGAGTCAATGCATAAGCAGATTCTTTCTCTCTCTGCGGAGGAAAATATACATTTTTCCATCTATACTATTTTATCACATGAAATCTCTTAATGAGAGGCAGGCCATGAGTCTGTTCAGTGATATCTGATGGGGAAACTCAATCCTCTTATTTAATCAGAGAGAGCCCAGAGCCAAATTCAGGTACTGAGGTAAGCCATTTGTTAAGTTTTCAGAAATGTCAAGCCCTAGGGTAATTATGGCTTTTAGAATGACCCTGAGGTTTCGAATATTAATTAGTGTGTGTTGAAACATGAATTCACAGTGCCAAGGATACCAATCAGTATATTGTAGCAGCATAGTAATTGGTATTTATTTCTCTACTATAAAAGTCAGTACATGAAGCATCAGGGAAATTAAAATAAAGATTACTCAGACTCACAGAAAGGAATCTTTTGGTTATAATAGGAGAGGTTTAGCAGCGACATACTTCCTTACCTCTCACTGTATTTCAGGTGTTAAGGAAGAACTGTTTTGTTTTTTTTTTCACTCAGAAGTTCACTATTTCCTTTCTCCTGGCCTCCAACTTCTTTGTCAGTTCAGTTATCTGGAACCCTCTTTGGAATTTGTACCTAATTATACTTACAGAAAGTGGGGCCCAGGCTGATCTTCATCTCCTGGACTTAAGCAATTCATTCTCCTTAGCCTCCCAAATACCTGGGGCTACAGATGTGTGCCACTGCACCTGGATTTTTTTTTTTTTTTATTAAGTTGGGGTGCTGAAGATTGAACCCATAGCATGTGCTCAGCTGCACCTTCTGCTCATGGATCCTCACCCTTAATGAGAATTATTATTTTCAAGTTTACACTGAAAGTACCCTTGCAAACTTGGTGCAAATTTAGTGCTTCTAAGTATGGGGCTGCCATTCAGTTCTTAGTATGCCATTCAATTCTTAATATCTGCATTAAATCAACAAAACTTTTTATTTTGATGTTCCCATTAATGTTCTCATAATGGAGTTCTAATGTGAAAATGGAGTGAAGGTGCTTAGCTATTTCTTTTCATCTTCTTCTGTGTGTCCACTCAGGCTCAATGTTGGACATCATCAAATACATTGTCAACCGAGGAGAGCATAAGAACGGAGTTCTGGAAGAGGCAATAATAGCAACCATTCTTAAAGAGGTTTTGGAAGGCTTAGACTATCTACATAGAAATGGTCAGATTCACAGGTATGGTATCACCAGAGATTTAACTCATTTGTTTAGTCCTAACTTTTAAAGAATTGTAAGGAAACACACATTTCAAGTAGGTATTGGCATTATTTCCAACTTAGGCTAGGGGTTGGGGTGTCCTTAGAGTGCTTGCCTAGCATGGGTGAGGCCCTGAGTTCTAGCCTCAGCACCACCAAAAGAAGAAAAGGAAAAAAAAAAAAGCTGCTAAAAACAATTTAGGCTGAATAGATGGAGTACAGTACTAAGGGCTGTGAGTTTAGCTCAGTGATGGAGCATGCGCTTATTAGCATGCATCAAGCCTTAGATTTGATCCCCAGGACTAAAAAAAAAATCTCAAACCAAAACAAAACTTACAAAACAAGAATAGATTTTAATGAATTATATTGGTATCCTCTGGATTGGTATATCTACTGTCACTGAATTAAGAGCTGAATGTAAAAAGTGCTGAGTGGACTCATTATAAAAGTGATTACGTAATTACCCTTGAAGTGTACTCAGTTGAATTGAATAACTGCTCCAACTTTGAAATATAGGCAAGACCCACAACATTATAGTATGTTAATTATTTTTTAAATACCTTTATTTTATTTATTTATTTTTAATGTGGTGCTGAGGATTGAACCCAGTGCCTCACACGTGCTAGGCAAGTGCTCTACCACTGAGCTATAGCCCCTGCCCATGTTAATTATTTTTGACATGGTGGTGAGAGGGAAGGAAGAGATGCTAATTTCATCTTTTTTTTTTTTTTTGTGACATAGAAGGCTAATTCTTGAAAATAGCCAAATAGAATAGACTATGAGTGTCTGATGCTTCAAAAAGGGTAGTGGCTCATAGGAAGTTTTGCAAGTATAAACATTTACCAGTAATGCTAATAATGTAATTTCTTTACCTTGAACTAGAAGCAAGCTGTATATTGAATGGTTTTTATTATAGTTTTTAATAATTAGAAAAATATTACTTTAGAAATCAAACTTATAAATTATCATTTTTCTTTTTTTTTAAATTTTTTTTTGGTTGTTGATGGATCTTTATTTTATTCATTTATTATTTATATGCGGTGCTGAGGATCGAACCCAGGACCTCACGCATGCTAGGCAAGCTCTCTACCACTGAGCTACAGCCCCAGCCCCAAATTATCATTTTTCTTTAAGTGTTAGAATTACTCTCTACAGATTCTATATAAAATAAATAGTATAAAGAATATTATAATTAATATTTATCATCAAGGGCATTCAACTACCTAGCCTTTTTTATGTTTTATTTTGAGACAAGACATTGCTAAGTAGCTGAAGCTGGCCTTGAATTTTTTTTTTTTGTTGTTTTTTTTTTTGGTATTGGGGATTGAACTCAGGGGTACTCGACCACTGAGACACATCCCCAGCCCTATTTTGTGTTTTATGTAGAGACAGGGTCTCACTGAGTTGCTTAGCACCTCACTGTTGCTGAGGCTGGCTTTGAACTCGTGATTCTCCTGCTCCAGCCTCTGTGAGTGCTGGGATTACAGGTGTGCACCACCATGCCCAGCTTGGCCTTGAATTTTTGATCCTCCTGCCTCAGCTTCCCAAGCTGTTGGAACTACAGGAATGTGCCACTGCACCCAGCACAAGGCCTTAATTCTTGTTAATTAAATAGCACTCTTCAGTTTAGGGACATTCAGTAACTCCAAAACACAAAATAGTCTACTCAGTAGTGATTTAATTAAATACAGAGAAATAATTTTGCATGAAGTGAATTCTAACTGTGCTCAAGGAGCAATTATAGAATGACAGCATACCCTGATAACTTTGAAAATCTGATATAATTTTAATATTCATAAAATAATAACCATAATAATTGTATGTTATGTTTGAAAATCTTCCCAAGTCAATGTAACATAATGTCTGCATTCTAAAATTCATTCCCCATTTTTTTTTCTAATAGGGATTTGAAAGCTGGTAATATTCTTCTGGGTGAGGATGGTTCGGTACAAATAGCAGGTAAAGCTGATAAAGATAAAAACTCATTACTTGTTTACAGAAACATTACAATTTCAAGGACTGTCGATTGATTCCTATGAAATGAATAAATACATGTAATCTCTTTTAAGAATGCATCTGGATCCTCTGTTCCACAGGCCATGCATTTAGAATACGTTTGGGTCTGAAGCAAGTTTTGCAGCTATTCGTTTAGATCTTCAAATAAGTATTTTTTTTTAAAATATGCAGAACCTTTTGACAAAGAATGACTGTACTTTCCATTTTATGTTTTCCACTATTTGGATTGAATAGTGGTGACATTTACATAATCATTTATATAAAACATTTTATTTATAAAAGAAATTTTGAACAAGTTTTTTGATGAATTTGAAAGTTTCAAACATTGTATACATTAATTTAAAAACCTCTGACTAAAGAGGTGGGTGAAAGAGTTATGAACTCTCAAAACCCAAGACTTAACTTTGTTCTTGAATCTGACCCCATATGGCTGTTCTTGACAGCTGGTGGGCAGGGCTGCAGCCAATGGCTGTTGAGTGAATTCATTAGGTGAGTACATTCCTTGTTATTCTATATTATCAGAGAACCTGAAAGGCCTAGGGGTAAAATGTAGCCACTTGTGTATCAACTCTTGTTTTATCCCACATCCTTGTGAGTCCGTCTTGGCCCTCCTCTCATCTATTGCCATCTCTCGATAGAGGTGCTTTAGGTATGTTTGGCTGAACAGCCCTTTGCTATACTGGGCTGTCCCTGCCCTGGGTGTTGTTCAGCCCTCTGGTTTCCAGGCATGAAATATTATTAGCAGCTCTTGCTAGTAATGTCCTTGGAAAATATCACTGAACTGGCTTTTGTTAACATTAAAATTTGCCCCAAATGATTGATCAGCCTAATTGCTGTCTTTTTGAGTTGGTGTGGAAGAATCTTTTCTTGTAACATAGATTTAGGGTCTTCATATGTTTAGCTATTAGACCAATGTCGATCTTAATCCTTGGTCCCAGTTTTGTTTCTAGACAAATCTAAGGATCTAGGGTTGTAAGAGATGGAAGAGTTCAGTAAAATGCCAACCCAATACAAAGGCTAAGCTTTGAGTCTTCTTGTCTCATTGTTTGCCCCTCTATGGGTGCCAAGAACCTTGCAGATGAGCCCCTGACCAGTATGGTAAGTGGGACATTGACCTTGGCCTCTCTATTTAGTTAGGCACCCTTTGGAGGGAGGGGCTTTTAATTTTGATTTTTTTTTTTAATGGAGGAGGACATGTTTAAAAATACAAATGGAGATTGGGAATTTGTTTCAAATCACATGTTTTTTCCCGTGGAGAACTAATAATGAAAGTGCTTATCTTTGAAAAGATAAATTTGGTCATGTGTGATGGTTGGTTTAACATCAATAGGAAGGCACTCTATGTATTATTTAAGCCCAAAGGCTTTGGAATTAAAACAGTCCTGATTTGACACCTATTTCATGACTTAGGGCATGTTGTTGCAAGTCTTAGTTTCCCTATCTGAGAGATGGTGACTATGATGTTCATCTTTCAGGCAGTTTCTGAAGCTTAAGATTCAGGGACCTGTGAGTACATTCCATTTCACATGCAGAGTACAGAGGGGAAGCCACTTTACAACTAGGAAGCATTTCTTTTTTATTTATTTATTTATTTATTTTTTAGTTGTAGGTGGACACAATAGCTTTTATTTTATTTTTATGTGGTGCTGAGGATCGAACCCAGTGCCTCCCACGTGCTAGGCGAGCACGCTACCACTGCGCCATAACCCCAGCCCCAATAGGAAGCATTTCTATGTGAGAATTATTGTTAAATTGTCTAAAAGGATTCTGGAAGAAAGGGGCTGAATTTTTTTTTTTTTTTTTGGTACTGGGGATTGAACTCAGGGATACTAGACCACTGAGCCACATCTGTAGTCCAATTTTGTGTTTTATGTAGAGACAGGGTCTCACTGAGTTGCTTAGCACCTTGCTGTTGCTGAGGCTGGCTTTGAACTCACGATTCTCCTGTCTCAGCCTCCCAAAGTGCCGGGATTTCAGGCATATGCCATCATGCCTGGCTAAGGGACTGAATCTTTAAGACTCCAGTGATTTCTTTTTTAAATTTTAAAGAAATGCATTTATGCCTAATTATTGTATTTTCTATTTTAAAGAGATTGTTCAAATCGTATAAGCTTCATGTCTCATGAAACATGGATCCAACCCTGAAATAGGGTTGATGCGATAATTAAGTAAATGTTCAAAATGCCTAGTATAGCCAACAAAATGGGCAATGGAAGTGGCCCTTAGTGTAGGTGAAAAATATGCTCAACCTCACAAACAGAAAAATGCAGATTAAAACTACATTGAAATACTTTCCATCACAAACTCAAAAGTTTGGCAATATTCTGTTGGTGAGACTTTTAGGAGATAGGCATTTTAGTACTTGTTGGTAATACTACAAAGTTAAATCCATAGGGTAGAGGAATCTGCTGATATCTCTCAGAGTGGGGCCTAGGAGCCCGTTCATAGAAGCCACTTATGTGTGTACTTGTGTTCATCTCTCCCCAATTCCATGTTTTATAACATCACATTGCTGAAGATTAGCCTTAGTGGAAGTATGCACACCATGAGAATCTGCAGACACTACAGTCAGTCAGGCTCTCTTTTTTTTGTACTGGGGACTGAACTCAGGGGTACTCGACCACTGAGCCACATCCCCAGCCCTATTTTGTGTTTTATGTAGAGACAGGGTCTCACTGAATTGCTTAGCGCCTTGCCATTGCTGAGGCTGGCTTTGAACTCGCAATTCTCCTGTCTTAGCTTCCCAGAGTGCTGGGATTATAGGCGTGCGCCACTGCATCTGACTCAGTCAGGGTCTTTTTTTTTGAGGGAGAGTTGGTGGTTGAACATTTACTAGCACACCTACAACCACCTCACTGCTAAGAATTTGTCCTCCAGTTACATCTGTTTATGTCTGTAATGATGTAGTCATAAGGTTATTTCTGGAGTATCATTTGTGATAGCAAAAAATTGGAAATAACTCAGGAGTCCTGGTTTAATATGTTATGTGGAATACCCATCAGCTGTAAAGGAGAATGAAAAGCTCTCTGTACATTGACGTGAAAGGCAAAATTGCAGGCTCCTTGGTGAAGTGAGTTAAGCAAGATAGGAAACAACAGAGGGAGATAATATGCTACTTTTTGTGAAAGAACCAGGGTGGGGGAGGGGAAACAAGAATCTCACTCTATCCTTTTGTATTTATACAAAGACAGGGAGGGATAATCATGTGGCAGTGAGATTGTTTGGTGTAAACCTTTTATCACATTTGGAATTTTAAACCATATGCAAGTATGGCCTAGTAAAACGAAAGGAAATGACTCAATAAGCTCAAACTGTCAGTAAGTCAAAGCCATTTAAAAACCTGTATCATGAAAAACTTCCAGTGTGGTCCACAGTAGGAGGAGGGAGCCTCGTCTGCTCAGCTTCAGTCTACACAGCCCCCCACTGTGCTTCACTCATGTACCTCTGCCTGCCCTGCTTTGGCGGTTCTCTCCTTTATTTTCCATGTTGGGTTTTGTTCTTAAGCTGTTAATGCCTTACATATATGTATTTGGTCATCACTCTAGGGAGTTCTCCTTATCCCACAGGCTAGGGAGAGTTTGAAAAAAACGCTTCAACAAAACAAGTATCCGCTGAAAAAAAATTGGTGAGCAAGACTTTGAAACCTTCCAGCCTCAAGTAGTCCATTGTTAAGAGTACAGACTTTGATAGCAACTGGAATTCCCCCAGCTACCACCTAGTAGCTTTGACCTTGGGCAAGTTACCAAGCCTTCAGACTCTGTTCTTTTAAAGGGGGATGGAAATATAACCCACCTATCTTTCTCTGTGAAATGGAATAAGGCTCTTCATATCCAATGGCCTTAACAGTGGCTGGCGCACAGTAGGCTCGCAGTGATGTCAGCACAGCCCCACTGCAGCAGCGGCTTGCTGCTATTGCTGTCACTGGTGTTACCATCATAACCAGTGTTACTGCAGCCAGCAGGGTCACAGTGTCTCTCAGGTGCCGGGAGACATGAGAACCTTGAGGTTCAGCTCTGAGGGAGTTTATGGGTTATTAAGAGGTATGGGATTTGGAAGGAAGTATGCCATTAATCTGGCTCTAAGCTGATAAGAAAGTACAACTAGTTTTCTCTGGTGATGAAATGATCCTCTCTCACCAAAAGGGTCAAGGTTAAGAGTGAATTGCCTTTGAAATGCAAAGGCAGGTCAACCCCTGCCGTATTCTGCCACTCTGTACCCTGCCATTCCATTATTCTTGTCAGATTAATGATCTGAGCTCTTTCTCTGGGCCCTCTGGAACACATTGTCCTTTTCCTTTTCTCAGCTGAGATCCTCCAAGGTAAGATTGCCTGTTTTTCATTCTATCCCAGACCTTTGGGTTTTTTCCTCACTGTGGGTGGTTGTGGTGCATGTGACCGAGTAGGAGGTTATGCTTGGGGGCCATCGGCTCAGAAGGACACTTACGAAAAGCTCCCACGTGGGGATGTTGTGAGGATTCAGTGAGTGGGTGTATAAGGGCTGTGCCTTATATGTGCCTGGCACCTAGTGAGGACTTTGTGTTCTAGCTGTTCACGGTTTCCTTGGTCTCCTTTTGTACATGTGACTTCTTGCTTGAGTAATAACATTAAGTGGAATTCCCACTCCTCTGATATATAGGGTGGTCTAGCACACCATTAAATAAATGCGTTTTCTACATTTTTGAACCTAGAACTTTCCAGAATTCACATTTAATTTTTTTATATTCTCTAACCTGAGTATAGCATTGAATTTATACAGAATTTAAAATTTCAGTTTTTAGAGTTTCAACTCTAACATAAAGTTATTGACTTAAAAAAGCATTTTTCTTGTGTCTTTGGATTAGTAGATGCTGCTGCTGTCCCTGATTTATAGGGGAATGATTTAACAAAAATTAAGACCAGGAGTCTTTAGGTCTTTTGCTGCTATCTTTGGTGGATCACATAGGGGATGTGGGTGAAAAGTAGAGGTTGAGACTCGGCAGCATTAGCAGCGAAACTGACTCTCTGTTGGTACCTATTATATACAAACAAATAATACATTGCCTTAATCTGGATGGTTCTTGCCGTTTCCCCTTTGTATCTTTATGCCCCTTTAAGCTCCATATTTTAAATAAAAATCAGGGGAGTTTTGTTTGCATATGTTTCTTTGAATGAAACTTGAGAGTATTATGTACTTTGTATTAAAGTAAGGGTATTTTTGATATTTGAAGACATCAGTCACTCTACCAGATACAGATTCTTTTTTCAGAACTTTTTCAGACAAGGGCAGATATAGGAACCTGAGTGAGACCATGAGGAACTCTTGCCATCTTATGCACACACCTAAGGAGTGTGGTAAGGCTGATGTGCTTGGTTGTATTTCCAACAGCAGACATTCTGTGGGAGAGATACACCCTTCTTTTGACTATGGATGTAGAATTAGTAAATAATGTGTAGAGTACTTCCTTTGTGTCAAGCCAGGTCAGGACTTACCACAATCCTTCAGGGAAGGAACTTTATGCTCCCCACCCCTCTTTTGTACTAGGAATTGGACCCAGAGATACTTTGTCACTGAGCTACATCCTTGTCCTTTTTATTATTATTTTTTATTTTGAGACAGGGTCTTGCTTGAGGCTGGCCTTGAACTTGCAATCCTGCCTCACCTTCCTGAGCTGCTTGTATTATAGGCATGTGCCACTGTGGCCACCTCTATTATACCCATTTTACAGACAAGAAATGAAGGTACAGAGCAGGGAAAGTAATATGCCCAGGTGGCATGTAGGATCTACAGTAGACCAAAGCTTCAGATTCAGGCTGACTCCAGAGCTTGTCAACCCACATCTGTGAGGTTTCCAGGGAGGGGACCCTAGATATAAATTTAAATGATCTCAGTTTTGGATGGAACCCCAGTAATAGTCACTAGCTTTCCTACTCACTCCTGTGCATGAATAGATTCTGTTTTGGGCCAGGGAACGAATGTATTTGGCACCTCTTTCTTCTTGTTCCTTCAAGTTGAAACATACGGCATCCCTAGTAAGATATTAGGAGGTGAGAGAAGCAATCATCTTAGGTATCATTTGGCATAGAATTAAGTTCAGTGGCACTGTACTGTTTCCAGACTGGCAAACTTCAGGTTTGATGTAGTGAATTAAAACCCTGAGACTAGGATGGGGGAATAGCTTAGTGGTAGAGTGCCCGCCTAGCATTGACAAGACCCTGGGTTCCATCTCCAGCACCACAAGCAAACAAACAAAGAAAAACAAAACAAAACACAGAGGACTGCCCACTCAGGGTTGAAAGAAAATGCTTTCCTTTCTATTGTATCCTCTGTGCTTAGAATGCTTGTGTGTGACTCCCTGATAATAACTTTGGATAGAATACCTTGGCAAATGTAATAGGTTTTGCTACAATATGTGATAGAAGGGGGAGTGGCTGTTTGAAAGTCATCCTCTTCCCATGGCATAGCATTTTATTTTCTAATTTGATGCTGTGTCATGTTGTTAGAGGAGCTTTAGTACTTTGGCAATTGGCTAAGCCTGTTGGTCCAGAATTAATGAGAGACACTATTTTAAGCAAACAGAAACTCATATCAAGTCACTTGAGAATGGTCACCGCAAATCTGTTTGTTCTACAATTCTTTTAAATAGTGACCGTTCCTTTATTGTTATTTTAAAGTTTTGGTAGTACTGGGGATTGAACCCGCCTAGTGTGACTATATCCCCAGCCCTTTTTATTTTGAGTAGGGTCTTCTTGCTGGCCTTTAGAACTTGCCATCTTTCTACTTCAGGCTCCCACGTAACTGGGGTTATAGGCATGTGCTGGACCACCCTTTAAGGTATTGTAAAAGTGTTGGTTTCAGCACATTTGATTCCTGAATAACTTTCTAGACATGTAATACTACATTATGGTAGATCTCATGTTCATTTTCACATCCTTTTGCCTTTTAGGTGTGTGTGTGTGTATGTGTGCGCACGCGCGTGTGTGCACGCGTCATGGTCTGAATATCTACATCCTCCCAGAGTCATTTGTTGGAACCTAATCCCCAATGTGGTGGTGCTGAGAGGTGGCACCTTTGAGAGGTCATTTGGTTATAGTGGCTGAGTGCTCATTGATTTGGATTAGTGCCCAATAAAGAGGCCCAGGAGAGCTGCTTTCCCCCTTCTACAGTGTGAAGGAACATCAAGAAGAAGCCATTTATGAACCAGAAAGCAGGTCCTCCCCAGATGTTGAGTCTGCTGGTGTCCTGAAGCTGGACTTTTGAGCCTCCAGAACTCTGAGCAGTACATTTCTGAGCTTAAAAGTTACCCAGGGTAAGGTATTTTGTTGTAGCATTCAGAATGGACACAGACAGCGCTTGTGTATATGAATGTGAATTTCCCATCCCTAGTTTTTCATAACAAAGAAGTCAAATCTAGTACTGAGCTAAATAGCCTAAAACTCTAGAAAGGTTCTCTCACACTTGTCTCAATGTATCTGAGCTCATTCAAATCAAGGGATTTTACTGTTTAAGGTACATTGAGATGACTTTGGGTAACATCTGTATTTTCTGGGAGGGAGTTTATATCCTTGTCAGCCTTGAATACATTTTTGGCTTCAGTCTGCATCATAACTAAAACTGCCAGGAGAACTAACAGTGAGACTTTCTTTCAACACCTAGTTATTATTCTTAAGGAGCCAGAGGAAAGTTTGCAAAATGATGGAGGTTTTCTCCCTCTGGCATCATGTTTCCTCTGCTTTTTGACCCTGATAAAGTCACTTGGATGGGAAGAGCTCGGGGGTTGAAGAGGTACTTCTTGTGTTGTAGGGAAGAGAGGCTGCCATTTTGAGCAAGATAACATGGGCACTTGGTCCACATCAGAGATAGCCTCTGAAGAGTATTGGCAACCTCTGAAAGCTGCCGGGGGATCCAAATCAGACAGTGCTGATGGCATCACATTTATGAGCACCATGGTGCAGATCAAGGGCTCTGGTGCCGGATAACCTGGTTCAGGCATGGCGTTGCTCCTTCCAGCCCAGTAGCCATATAACTTCTGTTTGCACATTTGTATAATGAAACAATACTGGAATACTATTAAAACACATTCCACTTTAGAATTACTTTTCTTGCTTTCGTGTGAGAAAGGAAGTGGGCTCTTTAATTATTATGTATGTGCTAGGATCACAAGGAGATGGCTCAGGAGGCAAAGCTTTAGGCTTTCCATCTGACCTCCTGCCCTGGTGTCTTGTTCTTCTCCTTTCTTTGTCCCGTCAGTTGCCCCAGTATTACCAGAGTGAAGAATCTACAGTGCGCTTCTGACCATATCATTCCCTTGCATAAAGTTTAAAACTATTGTGAATGAAACAAAGTCCTAACTCCTTAATAATGGCAGAGGAAGGACTGCCAGTTTCCTCTTCTTGCACAGAGTGCTCCTGCTTCAACTTGCAATGCTTCTGGCTTCTGCTTCATGTCTTCCTTTCTTCATTTTGCTAACTCTTCCTCTTCCACCACTCAATTCAGGGCACTCATTCCCTGCGAAACTTTTCCTGATCCCTTTCTCCACTATCTCTACCATCTCTGGTTTAAGCCCCTCAAACTGGTGGCTTCCAAGTGCTCTGTATGTACCCTAACTTGCCAGCCTGTAACTATGCTGAAGTTGGGTCTCTCCTTTCCCCATGTCTCTCCAGACTGGATACTTCCCAGAGGTGGAAACTCTGTGTTGCTCATCTCCATATCCCAGATAGTGCTAACACATGGCAGGTGTTCAGGAGCTTTGGGTCAATGTAATCTGACTGGAAACATGTTAGACTCCCTGTCTCACCAACAGGCTATGCAAATACATGTGCCTGTCAGTGGAAGAGAGCACGGATGTAAGGCCGAGCTGCAAGTTCAACTGAGTGTGTGTGTTATGTGTGTGTTCATACACACACACACACACACACACACACACACACTCATAAAACAGACAGGGTTGTGGTGGGGGTGAAAATATTTAAAGTATTTAGGCACATGTACTACTACATATTTTTAAGGCTGAAAATAGTTTTTTTTTTTTTTTTTAAATATTAGCAGTGCTGATTTTATTTATTTATTTATTTTTATATTTTGTTTAGTTGTAGATGAACACAATATCTTTATTTATTTTATGTGGTGCTGAGGATCGAACCCAGTTCCTCACGTATGCGAGGCAAGCGCTCAACCGCTGAGCCATAACCCCAGCCCCCTGAAAATAGTTTTTTAATGAACACTTTTTTCATCTCTGATCTTGGGCGTGCTCTGTCAATTAAATTATTAATAAACTTGAGGAGTAAATCAGAGAATAGGAAGTAAGTAACATTGGGTATATCCTGGAAATAGGATACACAGGCAAAATTTTTGCAGGGTATAAAATGCTTTATGGTGAACCAAAATACTTGTTTTATATTTCAGGAACAGTTTATAATTATATAAATCATAGCTTAATGAATTACGATAAAAGTCCCATATCAGCTTCTTCTCTGGTTTCAGTAAATGTGGCTGTCTAATTTTTGGGGTCTTGACAAATGGTGACATTTGGTGGAAGTTCTAGCACGAACCAAGAATGCCATCTATTCTGGAAACTTGGCTTTCCATTCCATCTGCACACCATCAGCAAGGAATACTTGGGGATGTTTTGAGCAGTTTTCTATCCCTTAACAGCTGCTAGCAGTTGTTTGAGCAACAACGTAAGGAAGTCTTACTACGTGAACCCAGAGGGGAAGAATCATTTTGCACCGCTCCCCTGGTGGAATCTTTCCTCAGCTGTGCACGTTCAGCTGCATGGGGAACAGGCTTGAGCACTGGGGCTGTGTCTAGGGGTTCCTGGGCAGATGCAACTTGGTCTCCCTCTCTCTTTCCTTCCCCTCCCCCTTTTCTACCTCCCTCCTTTATTCCTTTGCCTGCAGTATCATTATATTAAATTTCATATATTATCAAAAGCTACAGAGGTCTGGGTAAAAAAACATTTTTAGACTTTCTGAAAGCAGAGCAATTTAACTCAGTTCTTCACCTAATTATTTTTTCATTGACCTTTCTGTTTCCCCTTTGTGATAGCCTGCTCCTTCCCTGGTAAAAGGTGAACATTAGGTGTTTGGGTTCAGTGTCTCATGTGGTCAGTTGACATACTTATTGAGCGTTTACTCCATGCCAGGCACAGTCCTCTGGGATTAGAGTGGTAAGCAGTGGAGACGAGTTTATTGTCATGGAGTTTACAGTTCAAGTGAAACTGTTGCTAAACAGTTAACTATAAAAAAAATGAATGCCCACAATTTGTATGTGTGCAGGGAAATACGTATTCCTGGGGAATTGAAGCTAGTCATATTTGGATTATTTTAATAGGTTGTCCTGGGGGGTAAATCTTAAATATGTATTATAAATAGGAATGGATTTTGGTCAGTAACGTAAGTTGCTGCATGCATTGCACATTGATAACAGACTTTTTGGAAATTTAAATAGTGTTAGCATGTACTTATATTCCAATGTATTTAATTTAACCCTTACATGTACAGAGTACTCTTGAGGTCACAGTAACCAAGAATCATCTAGTCAGCTCTGTCAATCACTGATTTATGCCCTGTGTCCTCAACCAAGTCCTTTGCTGGTCCTGGTTTCTATCACTGTGAAATGGTATTCTCAGGCTCTCAATTTCCTTTCAACTCTAAAATTGAATAACTCAGTCCAAAGGAACTCTGTTGTCCTGATGCCCTCCAACAAACTGCTATTCTCATAGTCTTTGCTGCTGCATTTAATGGCAGCACCATCCTTCTATTGAATCAGCCAGAAATTGTGGTGTTGCTCGGCCCTTGTCTTTCCCTCAGATCCTGTGGCCTGTCCAATGTGTTAGTAAATTCTATTATCGCTTCTCACCACCTCCCATTACCATCCGCCCTTGTCTGGGTTGGCAAGGTAACATCCTAACGGCTTCTCTTCCTCTGCCCTTGCCCCTGTGTTTTGTTCTCTACACAGCATCCAGAGGAATGCTGTTTAGCTTAGTTGACTTGTATCATCCTATTCTCACGACCCTCCAGTCTCCTTTCTGTCTTAGGGGGAATGTCAAGTCCTCAAAGCAGCCTGTATTATCTTCTTGACCTCATCTCCTGATTCTTCCTTTTCCTCACTCTCCTCCAAGCAAATGGGCCTCCTTGTCTTGCATGCTCCTGCCTTAGGGTCTTTGCATTGGCTCTTCCCTCCATCTGGAATGTTCTTTTCCTTACCTACTTCAGATCTGGGCTCAAAGGTTGCATCACTGATCTTTCCATGGCCATCCTCTGGTAAATGGAGCCCTTCTACCCCAAACTTTCTGTTCTCTGCTTTACTTTTCCTGACTGTACACACCCCTGTACTCTATGATAGTGGTCACTGAGGTGTGCCCCTAGCAGCAGTAGTCTAAGCTTGATGAAGATGCTGAATCAGTAACAACAGAGGGAAGGCCAGCAATCTGAGTTTTAAGAAGACTTCTAATTTCAATGTATACCAAAGTCTGAGAACTGCTGCTATATGTTGTATTTAGTAATTTTGCTTATTACCTGTATTAATCTCACCCATTTCCCTAGCCTCTACTTCAATGTTAGCTCCATGAGGATAGGAGTTTCTGTTCTACAGACAGTCTCAGGGCCTAAACTAGAAATACCACTGAGTGAGAGCTTGGTAAATAATGAATGAATGAATTAACAAACATATGTATTAGTCAGCTTTTCATCACTGTGACCAGAATACCTGACACAAACAGCTTGGATGAGGAAAAGTTTATTCTGGCTCATGGTTTCAGAGGTTGTTCAGTCCATGGGTGATCAGCTCCATTGTTCTGGGCCTGAAGTGAGGCAGAACATGGGGGAAGGGTGTGGCAGAGGGAAGCTGCTCAAGATGTGGTAGCCAGGAAGGAGAGAGGGACCAGGAAGAGGAGGGAGAGAGAAAAAAGGACGGTCCAGGGATAAGATACAGTCCCCAAGGGCACACCCTGCTTCCTTCAACCATGCCCTATCTACCTGCAGTTTTCACCGCCTCCCAGTACTCCACTCAGATTATTAATCCACTAACTGGATTAATCCACTGATAAGGTCAGAGCCCTCATAATACAATCACTTCCCAAAAGCCCCACCTCTGGACATTGCTGCATTAGGGACCACGTCTTTTGGGGGACATCATCCCAGAGCCAAGCCATAACGATATGGATATATTGTAAGTGTAGATTAAAAGAAGACTGAGCAACAGAGCTAAATGTATGATCCTCATCATTTAGTGACCCTTCATTGTTAGTTTTAAATACAAAGTTCTCTTTATTGAGGTTTTAAAAATCTTAAAAATTATGTTATCCTCAACTAATCCTTCTTGAAATTTTTTGGAAAGGGTGTCAATTGTCTCTTTAAATACTTGTGTCCTCTGAGTTGTGTTATTTTAATCTTCTCCCATAGGAATAGTCTCTTTCAAGTGTACAGATGGGCTATTGCGGTTCAATGGAGGCTTCTGATAGCAGAGCTAGTTAAGTGGAGATTTGTATGAAAGAGACCACCTGTGGGGATATAAATATCACATTGGAAATTTAGACTTATTAATATTTGATCTAAGTTGCTTATGCCGTCTTTGTGAATAGGCCAGCCAGGAGCCCCTATTGACTTCTGAAGCATGTCTTTGACTTGGGAAATGATAGCACCTGTATAATACACTCATCTAGTGGCCTCCTTACAACAGCTCTGACAGTTTAGCAGAGCAGGCCTCACAGACAGGGGGCTGATGACTGCTGAGCACCTGTGGACTTGCTTGAGGTCATTCTGAAGGTCATAAATCTGATCACTTTCAGATCTCCTCAGACTTCACTTTGAGTCCTTGCCAGTGGGCTCCCTACCACCTCTCCTATGACTTT
Organism: Geosciurus inauris; assembly: GCA_004024805.1. Classification (NCBI taxonomy): domain Eukaryota; kingdom Metazoa; phylum Chordata; class Mammalia; order Rodentia; family Sciuridae; genus Geosciurus; species Geosciurus inauris. The sequence continues at coordinate 59,495 of PVHX01006242.1, forward strand.
TAACTCTATACTTTTTGACAGTTCACCTGCCCCAGGGTTCGGTTCCTTCAGCTGTAAAATAAGGAAGGTTGACAACATGTTCTCCAAGGACCTATCTTGCATCAAACTGTTCATTAACTGACACTCTTTAAGTCCTATTTTAAAGCATTCAGATCAGAGGATAATCTTGGCCATGGAGGGGGTATTAAGCCAAATGTCTGGCCTGTGGCTACTGTCATCAGAGCATGTTTAAAATAACCCTCCTACCCACTGGGGAGCCAGAGAATAATGGACTTGTGATTTGGGGATTATCTTGGTTTTCTTTTGTTCATGGTATGTATCATATTTAATAGCAAGTTGACCACTAGTGACCTCTTGACCACATGTATCCGTGTGTGATTGGACTTGAGAAAGCTAGTGTGAGATTCCAGTCTTCCAGCCACATTTGAAGGAAACTTGTTGATTGATGGCAATGTCTAGAACCTACCCAGCTGAGTCCCCAAGCATGCAAAGACTTGCCTCTTCGTGCTTTTCTCATTTTTACAGATGAAAGTACACCTTTAGGGAATAAAAGATGATGCCTTCTGATTTCTTTCCTCCTTTTGCTGTCAGAAGAGGCTGTGAAATTGTCATTCTCTGATGTTTCAAAGAAAATCAGAAATGCCTCTCCTCATTCATTGATTCGGAACATAGATCTGTCCAGAACAGTTGATTAGTGACTCTCCAGGATGCAGACTCAGGGCATCCTAAAGGATGGGACAGATTCCATGGACACCATGCTGTGGATGGGGGCCACAGCCAAAAGAGCCAAACAAGGCTACGGAGCACCTTGGCTTACAAAAAAGGAACAAGCAGGATGAAAGCCAGGAACCTTCTGAGATGGTCCAAAGAGATTGGGTAGTCAGTGAGGGTGTCGGAAGACTGTCTTTGTATTTGTCTGGTCCTCCTGGGCCACATGGCTCTCCTGAGAAGGACAGGTGGTGTGTGAGTAATTGATTGCTAATGGTAGATCAGGTGCCAACATACTTACTGAATCACTTAAAAGAAGAGCAGGTCCAAGGTTTGTGCTCTGATAAGATAATGATATCACTCTTGATTCATTTGAGATCTTCATGAGTGGGAGAGAAGGCAGTTGTGCTGCAGACACCTCTGCTGAGAATGGTGTTCACCCCAGCTTCTTCTCTCCCTATGTCGTAGCATCTCCCTTAAGCAGCCACTAGTGATGAATAGTTAGCAAATGTTGGGATTGTGAATTATTTTCATGTACTTACAAAAAAGATTTTGTAAACATCTGAGTATGCTCATGAGACATGTCACATGTATGGATTTGTTTGTCCTACTGGACACTCTTGACAGTTGAGAGTCACTGGGTTGGACATTTCTGTGTGGGATGTGACTCGCATTTTGTATTGCTCTTGTACTTGGTAAAGTACATGTCATAAAATACATGAATGTGCATACATAAATTATTTTTTCCTGTACTTTCTTTTTGTGGCTGTGGTTTTCTTCATCCAAGAGGGGAAAGAAGAGAGTTGTGTAGTTGGCTGTGCACTGGGTTCTTCTAGACATCATGAGCCATGCTGAAGCACCTGCTAGGAGGCTTCTACACATTGGGCCAGCTGAGATTCTTGCTGCGGTGCAGATTTTGATCCTATAGCTCTGGAGTGGGACCTGAGATTCTTCATGTTTTAGGCCCCCAGGGGATGCTGATTGTGGTCTGTGGATCCCACTCTGAACAGCAGGATTTCAGACTGTAACAATGAAGATATTGCTTTCTCCTATTTCCTGGAAGTGTATTATTGTGTTTGAATTTTTTTGGTGAGTGTGGCCCCAAGTAGCAACCCTTGGCAAAAAAAGTAAATTATACTTTTATTGCAGCATGTGCCCCATCCCCGTGAGATGCCTCTGCATTTATTTTGATTTCTGCCTCTGGCATTAAAAGCCATGCTTAATCCTGGAGCTATTTAAAAATCTGAAATAGCTCTGGGGGATCAACTGCTTCCCCCTGCCCCTTCCTGATTTCTACCAAGTTTTTTGGGGATTGCAGTGACTTTGGCCTTTGCAATGGCTAAGCAGTTGAGAGGTCTGAAGAAACATGGCTGGCCTGGGGAGGGAAGGGAGGCAGGAGAAAGAGTTAGGAAGCCTTTGGGTATAAATACAAGAGTACTTGATGAGGCTCAAAAACAAAAACATTTGGTTATCTCCTATAACAAGAAGTCTGGGGCACTTGGTTTCAGAGTTGGTGCAGAGGTCCAGGGAAATCCCAGCCATCCCAGGCTCTTCCCTGCTTCCCCTCTGCATCCCCAGTGGAAGGGGAGTGGGAAGCAAAGGAGCCTTGGGAGGCAGTTCTTTCATTCAGGAGGAAAACTTCTCCACAGGCACCTGCACTGCATTCCAATTGGATTTCACAGGTCAGAATCAGGGCAGACCCTCAGACATTACGAGAGGCCAAGCACCATAATTGACTTAGAGCAGTAAGATTCATCCCCTGTGGCCTGGCAAAAAAGGTTTCTGGTAGAGCAGAATGGGTGTAGATGGTAGGTTGTCAATCAACCGTAATGTGTGCCACAAAGACTAATAGCATTGGGAACCTGCTATGTTCTAAGCTTCCAATTTTAAAGCTTGAGGAGTAATTACTCAAAGAAGCTAGGGAAATTAGCAGGAATGTAGTTGTGACTTACATTCCAGCCTGTTTAATTCCAGAGTGGTTCCTCAGAGTAGAAACGTGGTTCCTTTCTACTCCTGGATCTTTTCTTTGCTGCCTCTTCTGTTCCCTTTAGTCTCAGAGATCACTAGTCAGGACCTCACGGTACCTCTGAATGAGGGCCACTTAAGCTACACCATGTGTGTCATTGTTTGCCCTTCTGACAGGCTCACGCTCACTGTATGCCGAAATACCACTGTGATAATAGAGGGAAAACTGCTGCTGTGAGGGAGGTGGCATTACTTCAAGAAGGAAACCAGCACAGTGAGTGCTGGTGGCTCTTGTCCCAGGTCTTGCCACATCTTGGCTTGGACCCCAGGGCTCTGTGTTCTGCTATGTGCCCTGGGTTGGGCTGAGTTCTACTGAGCAAAGCTCAGGTACCCAGAGGCACAGTGTCCATCTGGACTCTTCAGGCATCCACAGGGCTCTGTCCTGCCTCCGGTTGCAGGAGTGAAGGAGGGCTTAGCTCCCCGTTGCCATTCAGACTTGGTTCTCAGTACCCACAGGTCTGATGACATTTTGATGATGGCAAGGCTCCAGGAAGGTGAAATGTTGCTTCAATTTAATTCACAAACAAAAATAAAACAACCACTGGTAGACAAAGGCTGAATTTGATTATCTATTACAAAAATAAAACCTGAGAGATGGTGATATGTGGAGGTGAAGAAGCACTCAGAGAAAGTATGTGACAACTGGGTGAGCATTGCAGTCCAAAGGAGGCCATCTGGAAGCCTGTTGGCTCCCATAGACAGGCTGAGTAATGGCCTGGGCTGAGCTTCCGTGTTATTCTGTGCCTGAGAAGGAGAAAGTTTTGACCAAAGAGTGCCATGACCTGATCTGGATGTCAGGAAGATGGACCTGGATGGAACAGCAGGCTGGATTGCAGTGCAAAGAGGCAGTCCTCTGATTCTGCAACTGCGTTCCTCGACCAGGGCTGTCCTTGGTCTGTGTGCTTTCTCTGTTACTGGGGGATTCCCAGTGGAAGATGGCACTTCCAGTTCTGAGTGTGGCACGCAAGCACGCCCCTTCTGTTGATACTGTTCAGGTCACGTAGTAGTTGCTCTCTATATTTTCCCATGTTAGCTGTCACTGGGAGGTCAGAATTGTGTCTAAATCAAAATTGTGTCAGCCCACGGAGTGTGTAAGCCCAGGTGGTGCACACTGCTGTGTACTGAGCAGGAGTATGGTCCCAGTATAAATGTCCTGGGAGTATGGTCCCAGTATAAATGTCCTGGTATAACACGGTGTGAAAAGAATGAAACACATTGTTAAAAAATGCTAGTTCAAAGTCAGCCTTAGCAAAGGCGAGGTGCTAAGCAACTCAGTGAGACCTTGTCTCTACATAAAACACAAAATGGGGCTGGGAATGTGGCTCAGTGGTCGAGTGCCCCTGAGTTCAATCTCCAGAAACAAACAAACAAACAAAAAAACTTACCGTAGTCTATTCCTAACAGTTAAGAAAATAGTTGCTTCTGCTTGTTAAGTTTGCGTAATTTAAGTCACAGTGCACCTCTTTATATGCTTCTTGGGATTGCAACATTTTAATTTTAAGGAAACCCGCGGAGCTCCCAGGAGCTGGATGCTGGCAGTGCTGAAAATGGTTCTGGGTGTTCAGCAGTGTATTTCAGTTTTTCTGGTGAAGTCTTGAGAGTCTCTCATGAGAAAGAAAGAAAGGGGGGAATAAAAACTAGGCAGCAAACCAAATTATAAAGGGATTGTTTTTGATGATATAAATATGACATTGAGGATTAGCCGGAGAACCTCAAACTAGTTTTCCTGAGTTGAGTAATCACAACTTGATCTTTACTCAGGGAAGAGCTGAGAATTGTGGAATATTAATTCCATTATCCTATTTTAAACTTCCTTTTCAATGAAGAAAAATGCACTGAACTTTCCTGAAAGGAGATTATGAGCTAAGTGGCTAGGTCCCTTTTCGAAGGACTGTAGATTTTATTCAGACCCTCAGTAACTTGCTGTGTGTTCCTTGGCAAGTCATTTTCATCTTTTTATATCTTCTTCTTTTTCAATTCCAGTGTCCACTACGTTGCCCCATTTTCTCAAGAATTTGTGTGATCTTCTCCTTACCAGAGTATCCCTTCACATACCACCCTGTTGATTTTACTGCTTGGTTATGGCTGCAGTCTGCCCTACCCTCTCCTTTCCTGAACATCCCTGCATGATTACTTTTTCCACATTTTCTTCTCTAGAGAGAGTGCAACAAGTTCCCTTCCCTTATGCTCACGCTGTGTTTGGGCTCCTCAACAGTCCTCCCCAGTGCTTCCCAACTTTATAAAGCCATGCCTTTGGGGAAACGAGGCTGCTGTGTAGACAGGAACTCTCAGGGCCCCCTCAAGAGACTAGGGCTCTCTCTGACTCCCAACCAGCCACTTTAGAGCACTGAAGGAATCACAGTCTCTCTTAACCCTTTGTGACTGCTTTTAGGAAGCTCTGAACTATCAAGCACTGATTCTGTTGCTCTCTAACCAAATGTTGAATCGACCTGAAGCCAGTTTTTTTCCATGCACGATTCAGGTTCCTTTTCAAAGATAATTGTAGATGCTATAGAAATCTGAGGTAGGTGAGAGTTGCTCCTTACTCATGCATAGTCTCCCACTTAGACTTTAAGGAAATCAATTTTCAGACTAATTTTACCTTGATTAGCAAGCAAGCCCCCAATGGTTCTCAACAGTTGTTCTGTAAGCCCAAGGCAATCCCAGCTCTCCTTGTAGGCGAATGAGAAATTCACTTGAGGTGGACAAGCTAGGATTCCAGATGTAGTTTTCTTTTGCCCTTATCTTTGACATCAGGAATCCACATAGAACTGGTTAGGGATTTAGTTTATACACAGGCCTGACTAGATCCTTTTATTGTATACATGCAGGGGTGGGGAGAATGTCTAAAATTTTCAGCTGCTCTCAGTGTGTGGAAACCTTACTTTTCGTCCACTTCTGACCTGCATCCTGGTGCTCAACAGGGTGTTGTTCTCCTTTGTAACAATTGCTTTTAGACATTTTGCCTGGATCATACTTGCCTGTATTCAGATATGGCCAATAGAAATATTTCTAGCAGCTGCTCCGCATCAAGTGCTACCAGAACCCCTCAGCACTGGGCATTCTTGGTTAGAAGGCCAGCTGACCACTTGGGTTGTGGGATAGCAAACATAATGTCACTCAGTATATGCTGAAGTATTTTAGGTAAATTTTAGACATCAGAACAACACAGCTGGCAGACTACTTTTGCAGACTAAATTAGGCCAGAGGAATTGCTTTCCCAGTTGTTTCTTTTTCTTAAGTTTTAGTGGATTTGTTGCCAACAACAACAAAAATGGGAGCTTTTACATAAAGATTCCAATGTCCGGTTTCTCTGGGAAAACTGGAAGATCTAGGGACACCAGGTCCACATTTCCCCAATGAGGACTTTCTTCTCCAGCTCTGTGGCAGAAACCTGCCTTAGGACTGAGTGGAAGGGTACTGAGAGTGGACTCCAGGGTTCCCATGCGGCCTAGCACTCACTGCACTGAGACTGAGGGTCAAGTGCCCTGATCACTGGGCTCTTGCTGCTGGTTTCAGGAACTTCCTCCCTCCTTTATTTTCCTGCCTGGCCCCTGTAGGTATTTGAGTTCTTGACCCTGGCAGCTGTCAGACAGTTTTTCATCTTGGCTCTACACTTGTGCTTTGCTCATGCTGTGTCTTTGTCTGGAACTCATTTCCTGCTAGGCTTGACTGTCAGATCTTCACCTCATTTTCAGGGCTGCGTCCCAGGCCTGCTTCAGTTACAGTCTTCCATGACCATTATAGTCGTAGCCCCTGTGCCCCGACACAGACAACATAGTGTTATATTTTATATTTTTTGTTGTTGATTATTTCATGTCTCATCCTACTGAGATGGTAACATTCTTATGGTTGAGAAACACATCTTTCTCTCTTTTTTAAAAATCTTCCTTTGAAAATTGCTAATACTGACCCCTTAGCCCAATAGCATAGTTGGTTAGAAGGCAGAGAACAGTACCTTATTGAACCACCTGACAGTTATTGTAAGGAATATTCATGCATGATAAAAATAAGCAGGAGAATCTTCTAAATGTGAAAGTGAAATAAAAATTGGTGCAAGGTAAGAAGCCCATAAAGGTTAAGTCCCTTGTTGGAATCACACAGTTGGGAAGTAGTTTAGTCTTAGATGTGAGCAATGTAACTCCCCATCCTTGCTTGTCACTGTATGCTATTTCTTGGTAGATCTAGCACTCTTAAAGTCAAATAATTGTACCTCAGAATCCTGTAGATACTCCTCAAGGCTTAACATTGAAACATCAAAAATAAAACAATGAACAGTGTTGCTTAAATGATACTTGACAAGCTAAACAAAGGTGATGGATGTACATTGATGGAATTGCAAGGTCAGGATGCCTGAGCTGCTTCTGTCACTCAGAAGGACATGCAGAGTGCCCTCTGCTGATGGTCCTCTCCATAAGAGACAGGATGATTTGCATGGATGATGAGCACCATGTGCAGTGGCATCACTGGTGAGGCTCAGCAGGCACTGGGGCCAGCAGTAAAAAGTAAGCAGCTGAGTGGGGCTGTGGGCTCAGTGTCTGGAGCTGGGAGTAGTGACAGGTGAGGTGGGAGAGGAGAGGGGAGTCAGGTTTATGTGTTAGGCTAACACATTTTGACTTCATCCTGAGGGGAGTTGGAGACCTTAAAGACTTTTAAGGAGGGCTGAGGTCTTTGCCAGAAAAGTCTGATTGCTGGAGCCTGGATCCAGGAAGAGCAGGCAGTGGGGACTTAGGAGGGTGCTGCAGGAATCTTGGCAAAGAACGCTGGCTGACACTGAGGCAGTGGCTGTGGGAAGGGAAGAAGTGGATGGGCTCAAAAGATGTTGGAGCCCTTTACTTTCTAGGATGACAGCTTCTTTAAAGCTGTTTTTATTACCCATGTTCTTCTGTTGTTCTGCAGGCAGGAAGATGGGCTGGCTAACTCTACGTGGAGCCTTTGATTCCATGTTGCTAGAGAAGTGCTCATGGTCTATGACCCAGTATTTCCTTTGGCCACATAGACATGCCCCTTAGGGAGCAAGGGTGGCTTTCATTCTGCTGTTCTGCCACCCTGATCTCAACTCAACAGAATATACTGATTTTCCTGTTTGTACAAGCACACTATGTACTTTGGTTAAAATGTTCTATTCCTCTGTACATACAAATCTTTACCTATACACATTAGCCATACATAGGAGCAAACTGTATATTTCTTCTGCTCACAAGAGCAAGTGGATGTTAGGATTGGTGTTTTCTGCTTCTGGAATTTTTGTTCTGAGCTCTAAGACATTTAACCATCTGTTTATAACTTTAAAGTGAATGTTCTAAGTGGAGGCTATGAATAAATATGTGAATCACGAATGATATATTGAAGGGATATTGTCAAAAATGAAATGCTACTATACATCTTGCTCATCTGTTTTGCTAGCCTTTAAAATATCTAATGTAAGCACATAGTATTTTTAACGAATTGAAAAAATATCTAATGTTAATTATGGATTTTTATTGGGATTATATCTTTCAGGAAGAGACTTTAGGGCCCAGGGTTGCTTTAGCTATGTTAAGATGAAATGTTTTTCCTTCAAGCAGCCTTTACTCATATCCTTAATTATTAACAGATTATATATATACTTATTTGTATTATTATGTTTTAATATCATTTTAATAAAAAATAGAATGTCAAATTCATTGAACTTAATATTTTTGAAAACATTTTTGTGTTCTTTCTCTGTAGCCAAAATAGTAGATGACTACAAATGATTCAGTTCATCTAATTCTCTGTAAGAGGATGGATTATATCTTCTCCTGCCCACAAGAGACTTAATTGACTAGTTCTAGAGATTTCTTTTCACAATGCTTCAGTTTTCTGATGACAGTTTAAAAATTTAAAGAGTTTTAGAGATGACATTATAAGAATTGAAAGAGTTTTAGAGTTGGATTTATGTATGCAAGTTAAATTATAATGGCAATTTTTTCAAAATGTATTTTTGCTTCATGTTTAATATTAACATCAGAGTAGCAATTGAAACAGAAATTCCAATTGTCGATTTTCATTTCTTTCACTTGTAATTGAAATCCTTTTGGGAATAGATTATATTTAAATGTAAATAAAATGAAACAGTCAACATGTTTCTACTTAGGGAACTGGTTATGATGTATTAAATCACCTAGTTGCATAACTTAATATTATAGGCCTAAAGCAAATGTTAATACATTTTGACCTTGGTTTGTACCTGAGATTGTTCTTTGGTAATTGCTGTCATTCTAATGGTCAACAAAGGGAACTGACAAAGGAGAATTACATCAAAGCAGTTTCCACATTTCATAGTACTCTATGTGGTGTTGAGGTATTGACTACCCTTTCTTATTACTCCTTACCAGTTTACTATCCAGGGGTCCTTGACTTGGCTATTACTAAGTATACTAGTTCCAAGTAGTTGGTACTTTAACCTAATAACTACTTTTGACCTTTATGCAAACATGTACTCATTATTTCATGCATTAATAAGCACCAGTTGTTCTTCTCTCTGTTGTCATATATAGAGAAACATATATATGCTTGTCTGCACATATAATTGTGCCTAATCAATTTCTGCATATGTAATTGTGCCTAATTAATCTCACACAATGAACTTCATAATGGATGCTAACAGTGTTATTTTGATTCTACAAACCATTCCATTTCTACTTAGGAAAATTATTCAGAAAGCAAACATAAGAAAAAACCAGTCTTTGCTGGCCGAGTTTTTCCTTTGTGTTGATTGCTGCATGAGGACAAACCTAAGCTTGTTGGCTGTGTATTCAGGGGTTTGTGGATTTGCTGTTATGATTTTGCTAAGGTGTTGGTGAACACTTGTCAAGGTGCACATATGGGAATGTGGAAGATGGATGTTATTCATCTTTTATTTTTAAAACATTACCTCTCTAAACATTGACAACTTGGAATTAAAGCAGCTAGAAAATTGTAATAAAAAATATGAAAAGGAACCATAGCACATAGTTTCACTTTGTCCAGTGATATTCTTACAAATGATTTTCTAAAATGAATCTTGGCTAAAGCTAAGACACTATATTGAGGGCTTTAAAAATGTATTTATATTTTCATTTGTGTTGTAATTCTTCATGACACATTATGACTTTTGATAACTTTTCAGTAGAAAACAATTTGTTTTGCTGAGCTCTGGGGTTGGGGACTTTGCTGACTCATTAGGGTGTGCAGGATGGTAGATGGCAGGACCACTCCCTTGTATGACTGAGAGAGCTCCAGGAACACATTTGCCATGATTCCTTGCCACTGTAATACTCACAGAAGAGCTGTATTCAAAGAGTCAGAATTTATAAGCAATATTGTCGTACCCAAAATAATGTTGATTTTTTTTTCCCTTTCAGATTTTGGGGTAAGTGCATTCTTAGCAACAGGGGGTGATGTTACAAGGAATAAAGTAAGAAAAACATTTGTTGGCACCCCATGTTGGATGGCACCTGAAGTCATGGAACAGGTAAAAAAAAATAGGGGTTATCTTGGTTGATATGGCACAATTAGTATATATCATTAACACAACCAGCATTTCATTTACATCAGTCATTTTGGTAGATTGCATCTTATATCATAGATTCAATTCCTGATTGCTAGACCTTAGGAAACTGATGTGAAAGTTATGCATAAACAACTCTGGATTTCTGGCAAAATATGGACTTTGTGGTGTGTATCATGCCTGCTCCATCATTATGTTTATTTTGTTCCCTTTTTTCTTTTTTAGGTGAGAGGCTATGACTTCAAGGCTGACATGTGGAGTTTTGGAATAACGGCCATTGAATTAGCAACAGGAGCAGCGCCTTATCACAAATACCCTCCCATGAAAGTAATTACTATTGGAAATAAGATGTTGGGTTTGAAATGTGATTGAATGGCAGCTGTTCTCTAATTCTCTTGAACATATTTATTTTTCTCTCAGACCTGAGGAGAACAAATGGAGGGGTGCAGCCAAGTTGAATGTTGCCTGATTTTCTCAGTGGACAGAATGGACAAAAGTAGTACAATTCCCAGCTTTGAAACTTGATTTACATTCTTAGCCCCGACTTGAGGAAAGAATGTGATCAGATTGGTCGATAGAGGTCTATAGCTATGACAAATGCTGGTCATTAATCTTTTGAGAGCAGCATAATCCCAGTTCCTCAAAGAAAATCTAAGAATAGATTATGGTGATGTCATCTTTGCAGCTGGATTTCCCAGATTCTAAGATCCTTTTTTTTAACGATCTACACCATGGTCACCCCTACTCTCATAGTGTAGCACTCGTGGCTCCTCTGATGTGAGTCACAATGCTTTAATAAAGCAACATGTACTTTGAATACTATTTTCAGGATTTCGTTGTTCTTCCATCAGGCCTACCTCATTATTTTTCTTAGTTCTGAGATGGTAACATAGGGCTAATTTCCTCAACTGGGTTTTGTTTTGAGGCTGAAATAGTTTAGTGGAAATTATGAAAATATCTTAAAAAGATAATATGGTCTGTGGTTATTTTGAGTTTATTGGGAAAAAATTAGGATAATTAAAAAAATTAAAACCAAGGATAAACAAGTTCAGTAGCTTTACTGATTAAGAAGAAGTAGGGGTTGGAAGTGAAGCTCAGCAACAGCGTGTGCTTAGCAAGGCCTTAGGACTGAGCTCCACTACCCCTCTTCCCTCCAAAAAGTAATAATTTATTATTTTAGAAAATTTTTAAGTACAAATAAGAACAAAGAAGAAAAATAACCATCTATTATAATATCATCAATCACAAAAAAAATCTGTATTAAGGTTTTAGTGTAGTTATTTTCTTTGTTTTTTATTGTTTGGTGCAGGGGATTGAACCCACAGCTTCCTGAGTGCTAAGCATGTGCCCTACTGCTGAGCTCGCTCCTGCTCCTCCTATATATATTTCTTTTTATATTTTTTTTAGCATGGTTAAGATTTTTATATATATGTGTGTATATGTCTGTCTGTCTGTCTGTTGGTCTGTGTGTCTGTCTCTCTGTCCACTCTGATTCTTAGCAGAACATTTAAAGTTGAAGTATGAACAATATAAGTGACCCTGTTGGAGATAAAGCACTGAAGTCACTCTGAGGACTTTTTCTTCCACTCAGTTTTTCTTCCTATTTTCTTTTTTTCTCATTGCTTGGTACTTCCCATCTGAATCCAAAGTAGCATTGCCATCCCAGCCTGAAGCCCATTAGGATGATTCTTCAGAATCTGCAGTCCCCCACTTTCTGCTTTTGGCTATTATCCTCTGAAAACAATAAACTTTCACTTTCATCCTTCATCTATTCACACATCTGAAAGTGTTTGAAAAGAGTCTTGACATGTATAGCATTTGCATAAATTAGGACTGATTTATGCATTAATGAAGTTTACTAATTGTGTAAGTCAGTAGTTTTCTACACATTCTACTTTTGAAAGCAAATAATTTTAAAGTTAGTGTGAAAGAGTGGAAGTTTTACCTTTGTGATTGGAAGTTGTATTTCATTTTGTTCTGATCCCTCCCTGCCCAATGCAGCATGACCTTTTAGTCTTATTGTGGTTTTTCATAACTCAATTATATTCTGGCTGTCTTTCAGTATCTTGTTTTCTCAATTTTGCCAAGACTTTTTAGCAATTTTCTCTATGTTTCTCTCTCTCTCTCTTTTTTTTTTTTTCTTTTTCTTTTCAAAGGGAAATCATGTTACCTCCTGGGATGTTGTGGTTTTATTTTTAGATTTGGTAATATGTTACAGAAGCCCTGAGGACATGCAGGCCCTTGCTTATGAATGGCCTGCACACATGAATGTGCCTTTCTCTCCCTTCCATCACCCTTTTTCCCAACCAGCTGGGGCTGGAGCTACGTGCTCCTTGAGGCCCTGTGAGAGCCAGTTCCCAGAAAGCTCTGTCCTGGTTGCTTTTGGAAGATCATTTTTAACACATAGAGTACATTTCGTAAGTTCTGTCAATGGAATAACAAAAAGGTTAAAGGGTACATGAACAGATTTGCAGAGGGAAATGAATACTTTTAGTATACAATTTTGGGAAAGTTAAAACTCTTGGAAAAGCATATTTGTACCTAATTAAGGAGGGTCTTGGATGCTTTTGTGAAAAATGACAAATTCCACTGTAGCAATTGCTACCCTGAGATTCTGTCTTCCTGCTTGTTTCTGCTGCAGGTGTTAATGTTAACTTTGCAAAATGATCCACCCACTTTAGAAACTGGAGTAGAAGATAAAGAAATGATGAAAAAGTATGGCAAGTCCTTTAGAAAATTACTTTCACTGTGTCTTCAAAAAGATCCTTCCAAAAGGTATGTCGGACTTCGTGGAGGAGGAGTTAATGACCTGGTTTGAATCCTGACAAAGCTTTGTTTGTGGATGGGGAGAGGCTGCCTGAGGACACTGGGAAGGCACTTTTAGTCTCAAGGGATCCCTGCTCTGGCCCCCAGATTTCCGTCCTGTTAGTGGAAGACAGCATCTGTCCAAGGGAGAGAAAGGAAAGTGTAGACAACCAGGAAGCAGAGGAAAATTTTTGTTAATAAGATTCATTGTGCTTGTTAGGTGTGGGCTCTGTCATCAAAGGAAATGAAGTAAAACCGAAATCAAAAGAAATTGGCAGTGCCTCATTCAGAAGCTGAGCTAATATTCTGCACTGTAGGTTGAGCTGACCTCTCAGGATTTGAATATCCGGCTAGCTCCAGTCTAAACCAGGCAGAGCTATTGAATTTTGCATGAGCTTCCTTTTAGTTGCAGAACAAGTTGTTTGTGCTGTTTAAAAGATTATCAGTAAAGAAGATTAAGGAGATTTTTACCTAGAAAGATTAATCCTATAAACAGAAGCAAATGGCTTTGAATTAACTTTAGTGTTTCCTATTTATTTGTGGGTTATTGCCCTGAACTATAGTGTATCTGTTTGCTGAATTCGTTTCTTCCTTCTTACATTTTGTGACTTTGAAATATCCTGGGTAGTGATCATGGAGCTCAGTGTTCTTTTCCCTTAAAGCTGAATGTTAATGATGTGTGCCACATGCATGCCTTGCCTAGGAAGTTCTCTTTGTATGGACTTGGTTGTGTGTGGTATCATCCTCACAGACCTGGAAAGGCTGCTGTCCATTCACCAGCCACCCTAACCCACTCAAGGATCCCATTTTATACTTAGATTTTAAAATGTAGTAACTTAACTTCTCTTCTGAAACTTTCTTTCTCAGAAATGGATTCTTGTCTTAATCTTAAATGTTAAGCCTTTTAACATTACATAGTAAATTCCTGTTTGAGCCAGGCTACCCTTTTCTGGATTAAACACGTTTTGCAAGATGATTTAGAAGAGCAAATAGTCAAGAAGACTGAAATGTCCAGCATCTTGAATTTATTTATTGTAAATAATGCTGCAAACTGTTCCTTCTCAAACATTTCAGTTGTCCTTTTATGTTTATTGCATAGGACTAATTTCCTGAATGTTTCTTGATTTCTTGTTAAGGTTTTTTCTTTGCTCCTTTTGGGTAGAAATGCTCCTAGATTGCAGTTGTGTCCCTCAGCATTTGCTCATCTTCCCTTTTGTTTGGTGTCACTGGCAAAACTTTTGACATTACCAAGAAGACAGTTTGACTTTTCCCAGTTTAGTGAGAGGACTGCTTGTTTTTACAGTTGGTTCTGCATTGCCCCTGATGGTCTTCGGGAGCTTTGAACTAGTTGAGAACCCACCTAGTGGCTGTGATGTAGAATGTTCCCTAATTCCAGCCTGGTAAGCACATGGCTTGGTAGGGTGGAATTGCTAGTGTACTTAATGATAGAGCAGTATATTTCCTTAGGAGGTTTTTAATTTGGTCAAAATAAATTAGATTGACATGCAATATAGTTAACAGATGATTTTTATTTCTTAGTAATGTAAAAGTTTTTCATACATTATAATAAAATTATATGAGCTGAAATATCAGTTGCTATGTTACAAACAAACAAATAAAATCCTTTAGAAAAGATCCATATGCCATGTATTTACATTCCTATGAAATCTTTCCCTTAGAGTACTTAATAATATTGTTGATGGACAAAGCATTAATCACTTAGGCATTTTCTCTGTAACCTAATCTGCCTTCATGGTTGTGCAGTTGTTATCTAGAACCAACAGTTATAGTCTCTACTAGTGGTGCATCCATTTCCTGAGATGCTCTTTATTTAATTGGAATGACACAGATTGGAGAATGTATGTGAGTTAGGGAACAAACACACAAACACAAAAAATGATTCATGAAATGTGACAATGGAAAAAAGTAATATTGTATTATTTTTATATAGGATATCTTAAAATAAAATATATGTTTCTTATGAAACTGATAATGATTTAACTGTGTGTTACAATTCTGAAATTGTGAATATTCCAGAATATTTTTAGTCCCTGTGCCTTTGCACATGCCATTCAATAACTCTTGCCCTCCCTCTGTTCCTTCTCCACCATCTTTCTATACTCCATTCAAATGCCACATCTTCAAGTGGGGTAGATCTGGGTGGGATTCCCAACTCTGCATCAGCCTCATCTTCCTGACTTGGTTTCATTGTTGGTATAATGGGTCTGTCATACTGACTTCACAGGCTTGCCCAAGGATGGAATAAAATCAGGCAGGTAAAGCAGGCAGAGGTGGCACAGTGCCTGGGGAGTCCTTAAATGCTTAGGATATTGAGATTGCTGTTCATTATTTGCCTTTTTTTTCCCTGACCAAGTGGAGCTGCTGCAACTTTATGCAATAATTACAGTGTGCCGATGACATGGCTTTTGTAGCTCGTACACATTTACTCTGTGTACGGATTCTCCATGAATTTGTAGGTATTTTTGAAGGACCTGTGCTATCCATCTTTAAATGCACAGTGCCTGGTTTTTCTTATGGACTCAGTGCTATTTCTTGAACACCTGGAGATGATGGGCTATTTGAAATTTGGGGGGTGATTTGGGCCCATTGAAAAAAGTTTCAGAAACACAAGCAGATTCAAGTGGGTTGAAGAGTTGATGGAGACTTTGGAGTAATTTTTATTTCTGTTGCTTTCATGTAGATCATCTACCTGTAATCTGAAAGTAATTAACTGATACCAAAGCCCTGGTATTGCTAAGAATCTTTTGAGCAATGAGCAAAAAATATCACAGGGAACAGTAATCAGGACGCATTGACTTCTGTGTAGAAGCTCTTAGGCTCGCTATAGAGGACTGTGCTTTGTGTCAACCTTGAGAGCTAATGGGACTTGCCTTGTGAGAGAGGAGCTGGGGTGTTGGAACCCGTCGCCTCCTGGAGGTCTATGGATTAGCGAAGACACAGAGTGCTTATGTTTTTGTAGCAGAACATCTTGCTATTTCTTTAAAAAAATGAGCCATGATCTTATAGATTACATGCTTTGTATGGGTGACAAACTATAAAAAGAACCAACATTTTCCTTGAGCAACAAGGGAGTGGATGTTACACAGATTAATCTTTTAGAAATGAATAAGACTTGACTATTTCTTGGGGGGGCGGTGTGGGGGAAGAAGAGAAGCACTCCATGAGGTCAGTGGGCTGTTAAAACTTATTAATGCGAGTTGTTAGGACGATTGACACTGTAGCATATTCATCCTGAATCCTTTGAGAATTATTTTAAGTCTCAATGGACTTTGGTTCATCCATATGTATTAACTGAATCCTTCAAGAGATTCTCTCCCGAGAATGTTAGTACTTGAAGACTACTGCATTGTTTTTAAGGATTTAAAATGGAAATATCATTGAAAGCCTGTACCATTATATTGGTTGCTGGTAGCATTTTAGCATTTCTTGTAAAACAGTGTCTGGATTTATATTACATTAGTGACCATAGAAGACATGACTGCAGAATTCTTTCTCCTGAAGAACTCAGCTGAAAGGCAGGAACACTGACGACTGCACATGAGCCATGTACTGGCAGTTGCTATGGCATAAAACTAAACAGATGTGAATGGCTAAACGCCAAAACACAACAGAGGACCCAAAACAAACCCTGAGATCTAAGGAGCAGCAGGCACCTCTGCTTTCCTAGCACCTTCTGCCACTCTCTTCCCTCTGTCGTTTTCCATTTCTTCCTGCTTCTTTTCCCCATACTTCCTCATGTAGCTGGTTTGGCATGTGTGGGATTGTGCCCCAAAGCTATACACACTTCAGCTGACTTGAGCAGGACAAGGAACCAGTGATCTGTTATTTAGTTATTCTCTGTATAGATGTCCTATAGCTTACCATTCATACCTACGGAGGGAAAAAAAAAGATTGTGGATTTTTGGAACCATTTCTGATTTCTTACATCATCATATTTTTGTATTTACTGATGAAGACTAAGGGTGGAGAGGAGTGCATAGAAAAGGGTTTTCCTTGTTGTGTGCTTTTCCCCTTTACAGTTTTGGTTACCATAGAAATGACCTTGCAGGGGAAGGGAGAGCATTTTCCCAGTCCTGGAGCTGAAGGTATGCCTGGCATTTCCCAGCCTCCTCTCTACTTTGGTGCTAGGCTTGACCTTTCCTGTGCAGCAGGAGAATGGGAGGCACAGAGGTGAGAGGGTGAGGGAGGCATTTTGATGCCCCAGCTCAGCACCTCCTTCTGCTGAGCATCTCTCTCCTGTCCCTCCCTATTTTTTTTTCTTTTCCACTAGCACAAGTCTCATTTTTATCACCTCTTTCTCACAGTACCCCACTCTACTGAACAGATGCTTAGATTTGAATACTGACTAAATCTAGCTGCAGGAGTTACAGTACCGGGTCCACATGTCTAGCAACGTCACTTTCACCTCATAGATGATAGTATGAAATTGAGCTACAGCAGTTTTCTGTTCTGTGCTAGGCACTGGGACTACAAAAATGAATCCTGTGTAGCTTCTGATTTGGAAGGGCTCCTGAGCCAGTGAAGTGGAGGTGGGGCCGTAGATCCAGATGAATGGAGAGTGGGCGTGTGTAGAGAGGGGTGAGCAGTGAGCACTGGGTTGGGAGCTGTGCCTTCTACCTCTAGGGCTGGGAGAGGTACCTTTGAAGATGATGACATCTGAATTGTTTCTTGACTGATGAGCAAGTTGTGCCAATTGGTTATGGAAAAATTTGAAGCCAGAAAATCAGTGTGTTCTCTGTCATGAAAGATCAAGGGATGGGTGAGAGCATCACTGTAGTTGAAGGAAAGGATACGTGGGCATGAGGGAGATAATGGAGGAGTCAGGATCTAGAAAACTTGTTTTTACTTCAGGCCACCGAAATCTCTAAGGATGAGTAAGAAAGGGTCAGTTTTGTTTTTTTTCTCTTCGGTACTAATGTGGGAAGCATCGTGATGATGGGATGGAATGAGGAGGAGAGAAGTGGCAGAGAGATGAGCTAGGAGGCTGTTTTCACTGTTGGCTAGATATGAGGCCATGAGGATTTCAAACAAAATCGTGGCTCTGACTTTCTTGATCATCCTGATCTTCTTAGAGTTCTTTTTACTTTTTAAAGATAAACCTAAGTTATTTATAGTCTTCATTTTTCTCTTTGATTTTATTTATTTATTTATTTACTTTTAGAGACAGCATGTTGCCACGTTGCCCAGGCTGGTTTCAGCTCTTGGGTTCTCATGGATCCTCCTGCCTCATTTTCCTAAGTGCTGGGATTAGAGGTGCACACCACCAGACCCAGCCAGCTTCTTGGTTTTTAAATTTCTGTTTCATGTCGCACACTATCACATGGGACACAAAATCCACCTCAGTCGCTGTGTAATGGTTCTAGTCCACAGTCCCTCAGCAGCCCTCCCCACTCCACTCAGACACAAGGCAAAGGTTTGAATGTGCTGCTGCCCCTCTTGGAGCTGAGCAGCAGCACACCTGAGCCTTACCTGCTGGGCTGCAGGCTGTGGAAAATACTGTCTGTCCTCTTCACTAAGTTGTGTTCAGCACCCAGCATAGTGCCTGACAACTAGTAAGTGCTCAATAAAGAATGAAAGGATGATTTTGTGTAGCTGGAAGACAGAAACATTGCTGATGATCAGGATGAGTAGGCATTAAAATAACAACCAAAGCTATATCATTAAAAATGACTAGATCTTTTCTTAAGTTCTGTGCTTTTTAAACAAGGTGCAGATTCATGAATATAATGAGTTTACCAAGAAATATTGCCCGCCTGTTGTTTAGGCCTTTATTTACTCAAAGCAATTAGCAATTTGCAGCTATTTATTGTAGAGGATATGGAGACTCAGGGTTCTTTGTCAGGTACTTGTAGCCAGTGTTCCAATTGAAATTTGAGGAAAAAACCAATAACAGTTTAAATAGAAAATTTCATTGCACGGAAATACACTTATGGCCCCTGTTTGTGGCACCAGTGTGCTCAGTGATGTTTCCTAATTCTTTTTCATGCTTGGGTTTGGTCTCTAGGAACGTTTTAGAGGAGCTTCCTGTTTCTGAACATGGTTTCTAATCATTTCAAGTACTAGGAACCTTCTAAATTTGTACCCTCAGCCCCAATTAATACTCCTTGTACTTTTAATAATCATTGCCTGAGAGGATTCCCAATGATATTCAATGATGTTTACCCGCCTCCCAGTTTTTTATTATGAAGGATTTAGAGCATATAGAAAATGTGAAAAAAATGTATATCAGCATTTAATTTTTTTTATATTTTTTTAGTTGTCAATGGACCTTTATTTATTTATATGTGGTGCTGAGAATTGAACCCAGTGCCTCACACATGCTAAGCAAGTGCTGTACCACTGAGCCACAACCCCAGCCCCAGCATTTAAATTTAACAATCAACATTTCCCATATTTTCTGCCAACATTTGCTCAACTGTTTAAAACAAAATGAATAACAGACTTAATACTTCAGCTTGCCTTACTTATAAAATGAATGTGTCCTACATAACCACAATACTTTTCTGCACCTATGAAAATGAACAGTAGTTTCTTAATATTATTGCTATATGGCATATTCACACTTCTCTAATCATTTTCAAATGTCTTTTATAGCTTTTGTCTCTTCCTTTGCAAACCCAGGATTCAGTCAAGGGTCATGTATTACATTTGGTTTTATATCTAGTTAAGTCTGTTGCAATCTGGAGGAGTTCCCTCATGTCTTCCCCTTTCTCCTTTTGGGAGATATCCGGCCAGTTGTCTGGCCAACTGTCCTATACCCTAGATTTAGTAAATTTTTTCTGCATGACTGATTTTGTTTTTTTCTGTGCTGGTGATTGAACTCAGGGCTGAAGACATGCTAAGCCAGCTGTCTACCACTGAGCTGTACCCCCAGCTCACAATTCCAAGTTTTTAGGAGGAGCTATTGATGAAGGAAACAATTCTTTATTGGAAGAATGTCAGTTAAACATAGAAGGAATGCCAGAAGTAGAATGCCAGTCTTGTGCCATCGCATGAAACAATTATTTAAGGCAAAGATGATGCTAAAGCCATTAGGAGAAAGGTTTTCAGGAACATGATATTCATACAGTGCCAAAGTATTACCCAACAGAATACTTGCTAATTGCAGTAGGGACAATCTACATTTACAGTGGAGAGCTCTGGAGCCTGGGGACCAAGTGGTTAAACTTAGCATCACCAGCAGGGAAATAGCCTCACAGTACCTGGCCCTGAGGTGCTGCATGCAGCAAGAAGTACCTGGCACTCTATGGGAAATCCAGCTGAAGTACCTGGGATCCAAAATACTTGTACCAGGAATGTTGCAGATTTCTGAGGTTTTTGGATCTAGGAATATTTGCAGACTTTACCAGCTGCATATCCCTGATTCCAAAAATCTGAAATCTGAAATGCTGTGAAATGTGAAACTCTGTTAGCTTCACATCAGCACTCAGATGCTTCATGAAACCTCATTAACTCTTCAGACCTAACTTTGAGTTTGAAGGAAATATAGGATAGAGAAACAAGTTAAATAACACCACAATTTGCATTTATTTATTTATTTATTTATTTATTGTCCTGGAGTTTGAACCCAGGGGTGCTTTATCACTGAGTTACATCCCCAGCCATTTTTAGTTTTTATTTTGAGACAGTGTCTCATTGAGTTTCCCAGGCTGACCTCAAACTCTTAATCCTACTGCCTCAGCCTCCCAAGTACCTGGGATTATAGGCATGCAGCACCACGCCCCATTGAACTTGAGTTTTATTAGTTTCCACCACACTTACCTTCCTCTGAGAACAGTGGTGCACATACACTTGAAGCAGTTCATTTTCTAGGCACACAGAGCTTGGACACAAGATCTGTGGGCCCCTTCAGTAACTGCTGCTCCGAGGCAATCACAGAGCACAGTAGGCTATAGTTTCTTTGACAGGGTCATATTGCCGCTTGTAGGGTTTCTTAATAAACATAGGAATTCAGCTTACAGATGTGTCAGTCTGTCACCTTTTAGAAACACTGAATTCACTTAGTGAAGTGTAAAGAATGAAGGCTGAAAAATTGATCATGCTCCAAGCTTTTAACTTATAGGAGTTTATGTGTTTTGCAGTAGAGGTGTTTAGAAAGAACTGGAAAACTGGCACTATTTTATTCGGTGCCAACTCATGATTGATTTAGTTTCTGGTTTTGCTAGTCCTAAAATTAGTCTTCCAGAAATACTATAAGGTTAAGTTGTATCATCAAGGCCGTGTATTTATCAAGTGGTCATTGTTTCAACTCTAATTTATTATTGATCTTTCAGGCCCACAGCAGCAGAACTTTTAAAATGCAAATTCTTCCAGAAAGCCAAGGTAACATGCTTAAAAACCCAAGTCAATCTGCTATTTTGAAATCACTGTGAATTCATATGTATTATGTTTGGTGTTAAACTGTTGGGATCATTTGTTTTGCAGAACAGAGAGTACCTGATTGAGAAGCTGCTTACCAGAACGCCAGACATAGCCCAAAGAGCCAAGAAGGTAAGCGCCACCCTCCCATTGCCCTGCAGGAGCCAAGCCCCAACCAGGGGAATGACACCAGGAAAATAAAAAGTTTCCCACATACTCAGGACATATTATTTAGAGGTGATCTGATTAGTGATTACCGAGATACATTGCCTTTGCCTTTTGGTTAGCTGGGTTTGCTGTTATGTGTTTGGGTGTGGAAACAATGTGAAACTCAAATGATTTCATTTTTCCATTTGTCATCTTTGTTGAAAGAAGGTTAGAGCGGATGGGGTTTGAATACTGAGGGGGTAAAAATACCTTTGAATATCTTTCCTTTTAATGAACAGAAGAGGAATGGTCAATTTTAAACACAGTTTTAAATGGAAAATGAAAAACTCTTGTTTTACGTGGTTGTTTGAATGTTTCTGGGACATAATTCTTTCCTCATGAAAGATATGTGATCTCTTTTGTAGTCTACCTTGTGTTAACTAAGCTATGTTAATGATTATCTGAAAAATTTTCCATTCTAGTTTTTAGATTTTTAAAATGGTATGTATGTATGAGTGTATTTATTTATGTTTTGAATTGATGTACAGTTTTATTTATTTGTAATTAAAGATTTCATTATGGTATGGAATCAAACAAAATTTAACCGCTGGTTTGGTTTTGCTTGGTTTTAAAATTATATTAAATATTTATAATGGAAAGTATTTACATAGTTACAGATTTAGAAAGGGAGGTTCTTCCCCTGTCCCCAGTTAAAATTATAAAAAAAGCTGATATGAATCTGAGTTGCCTGTTCTCTAAATAAAATTGGCAAAAAAAAATGTGCTTTAGAGAATGCATTTCATCAGCTAGGTGCAGTGGCGCATGCCTGTAATCCCAGCAGCTTGGAAGGCTGAGGTAGGAGGGTCGCAAGTTCAAAGCCAGCCTCAGCAATTGAGTGAAGTACTAGCAACTCAGTGAAACCTTGTCTCTAAATAAAATACAAAATAGGGCTGGGGATGTGGCTCAGTGATCGAGTACCCCTGAGTTCAATCCTTGGTATAGCCTTGCCCCCCACCAAAAAAAAAGAAAGAGAGAGAATGCATGTCATGATGCTTGGGTACTAGTAACTGAAGGTTAATTTAAGACATTGCCTTTTCAAAAACATTCTGTAGAAAATGCATTTAGGGGATGCTTTAGAATTATTTAAAGAGATTTTGAAGTAGACTTTAAGGACAGACCCACTCTGTGTAGGTATCTGGGCACCTCTCCTGGACCAGAGGAACTTGGTGGAGCAGGTTTGTTATTGTGTTTGACTTAGAGATGTTGGTGCCCCCAGTTGTCTGTGAGGGAACAGGGGAAGCTGGGCAGACAGCCCATCCTGTGGCACACCTGCAGGGGCAGCACAGAGAAGCTTCTGTCTGAGGCAGCAGATTTGAATCCGGACGCGCCTGACCAGAGTTTGAGGACTTCTAACTGCAGACCGAGGGTGGAGCCTGGAGAGATTCCTTGGGTATTGGAGTCTGGCCCTGGGTCCTTTGATGGGATGTCTAAACTTTCTGCCAGAGGGGATAATAGCAGTTTGAAAGCCATTCACGTGCACAGTGTACATCTGCAAAGGACTGGTGTTTTGGTCTTTGGTTTCATCTGTTCTCATCCTGTTAGCTGTTTCCTCATAGCCAGCAAGGTTTTCTAGGCCTGCTTCCTTCGCAGAGCTTTAGCCTCAGACCTCTGTCTTAGTGCTGCACAGTTGGCTGGCCTTTTAGTCACCTTGTGTGCAAACAGTTGGCCATCTTTCCCAACCTAAGCTTCGTGTTCACTGTAATTCTTCCTTAGTCCCCAGCCTTAGTGCACTGGGATTCTATGTGGGACCTCCTCCTTACCTTGCCTGTCCCATCTGATCACTCACAAGGTCCTATCTACATATCCCTCCACAACTTCACTGGGAACCTTTTCCTCCTCTATTTTATTTTTTTACCCAGAACTGGGGGTTAAACTCAGGGGCACTCTACCATTGAACTACATCCCCAACCCATTTAAAAAATTTTAATATTGAGACTGGGTTTTTCTAAGTTGCCCCGGCTGGCCTTGAACTCTTGATCCTCCTGCAGTGCTGGGATTACAGTGCTGGTAGGTGTGGTGCCTGGCCAGCATCAGCAGAGTGCATTTCTTCTTCTTGAGGTGTGCCCAGAGGTATGTGCTGGCTGAGTGATCACATATTCTTGAGTAAACTGAAGAAAGGCTGTTTAGAACTGTTTTCCACTCATTTGAACCCCTGAATGCTCAGCAGACTCTTGCTCCTAGGATTTCTGTTAATACTGGGTGCCTCCCTCCCTGCCTTTGCCTTGTGATGTTGGTCAGCAACCTTGATGTTCCTTTCTGGAAACTTCTTGTGCAGACTTGGACATAGAAGGTAAATGTTAATTTAATCATCAAGTGTAACGGAAGACTTTATCCTAGAATGTCTTCATAGTTCCCTGGTTTTTACAGTGTGTAAGTTGTTTTTATCTATATTTGGTACCAGGGGTCTTTGTGTTAGTTGTGTCTTTCATTCTGGGTCTTTCTAGTGAGAACTTTTCAGCTACTTGCTTTCCTGTTTGCTCTGGTGTCTCCTGGTTGATTTTGCTCCAGGGTGTAGGTTTGTTCCTCAGAAGCTACTTATTGATGCTGATACTTTGATTTTTGTCACTTCAATTTGTTATTTTAAAATAGAAACAGATAGTCCATGGATGCACTAGTGTTTAAATGACAGCTGGTTCTTTTGGCAAAGTTCTTGAACTTAGGCAACATTCTCTTCTCCCTTATGATGACCACAATTAAGAGAGAATTTTCTTTAACATGAATGTTTTTTCATATTTAAAAAAGAAGCTAGTCTTGTAGCTGCTCTCAAAAAATTCTGTGGAAGCTACCAGTGCCGTTCTTTTGCAAGGGAGAGATAGAAGCCTGTCACACTAATGTTTGGCCAGGCTGTGATGCATTGGTTGGAAGCCACATAATTCCATGAGGGTGGGCGATTTGTCTTCAATCAGGTTCTAATTCAGGAAACAAAAAATAAGGTACACTGTTGCTTTCTTGGTAATTTAGTGATGTGAACTGTGCGTGCGTGAGTGTGTGTGTGTGTGCGCGTGAGTGTGTGTGTGTGTGTGTGTGTGTGTTAATTGCAGAAATTAAGGACATTTGTTTTCTTACTATACAGCATTTGGTTCCTTCTAGGTTGTTTTGTTTTTTTTGTTTTGCCTACAGACAGTGTTGTTTAGGGATCTTCTTGATTCTTCGGTGCTATTTTTTCTGTCTGTGAAATGGAAATTCTCTCTTACCTGAGGCATGTAGTGAAGGGTGGTGAGAGATTTGATGTTCCTGGACCGCAAGCTGCTCTGTATAGTCGTAAGTGAGAACATGCCAGTAAAGACCCATGAGAACAGAGTTAAGTGCAGTTGTATAACTTCTTTTCAACTTTTCACTTATCTTTGTGCATGAGAAGAAAGGGCTTTAATGCCATTACTGCCTCTCATGTGGCTCTGTAGGGGCCCATCTCCAGCCAGTTTTGAGAGTTGGGAAGCTTAATCATGTGGTCATTTACTGAATTCAGTGGGCAGGGAAGGATGTCAATCATTATGTTAAAATTGAATGCGGATGCTTAAGGCAATGTGCATCTTCTGTAGGAACATGCAATTCTCAGTGTTGACTGGTGTGTACGCTTTATGCCAGTGATGGGAACTTTCAGTCAGCACATTTATCCTCATGTTCACGTGTTTCCTAAGACCCACATGTGGTGGGACAAAGGGCAAAGGGTTAGTAGTTACACAGATGTCTATCAACTGCTCAGCCAAGAGCATAATTGGCCAGAAAAGGGATGAGGTGGGAGATGCAGTACACAGTGCTTTTTATGTGGTTGTCTGTGTTTTCATGGGGAGTAGAATTGCTGCAGGGCTTTTGCTTGCATTGTCTTAGCCATATAAGGGAAAACTTAGAAATGCTCACTTATTATCAGAAGGCAAAAGGGATATCACATTATTGTCACATGTGGGTAGAACCATTGCGAATTGGAAAGAGTGGGACATATTTGCAGGGTCCCAGAATCTTTATTCCTTTTTTTTTTTAACTGGGAATTGAACCTGGGGGTGCTTTACCACTGAGCTACATTTCTAGCCTGTTATTATTATTATTTGAAAGTTTGAGACGTGGTCTCACTAAATTGCCCAGGCTGGCCTTGAGCTTGCAATCTTCCTGCCTTAGCCTCTTGAGTAGCTGAGATTATAGTTGTGCACCACTAAGCAGAATTTCTTATATCAGCCTATGAGATTGTTTTCATATTAAGGACCCAAGGCTGTTGGCCCTATTTGACCCTCCTGTGTGCTTAGGGATCCATGAATAGAAATAATTACAGTTCACATTTATTTAATACTATGTATTGATGACTTGCCCTATGTGTTTTTACTTTTTATTTTGAAATAATTTCAGACTTACAAAAATTTAGAGAAATGGTACAAAGAATTTCTGCATATATTTTCTCTTTCATTCTTTTAAACATTTCAAAGTAAGTTGCAGATGGGGTGCTCTTCACCTCTAACTTCAATGTGAATTTCCTAAAAACAACACTTTCATAGATAACAGTATAGCTACGAAAATCAGGAAATTAACATTGGTATGATTCTATTATTTAATTTTAGATCTTCACCCAATTTTTGCTAATTTTGTCAATTTTCCCATTAATTTCATTTAATCTGATCCAGGACTCAGTCTGGAATTATTTAGTTATTATGTCTCCTTTAATCTAGAATAGTCTTTCCTTTTACAAGGAAATGTTTATGCTTTATGTCTTTATGACTATACTTTCATAGGATGTGAATGATAGGATTTCCCTCTGATTTTTTAAGTGATTGAATGCACAAAGAGCACTTTGCTAGCAGAATTAGGCAGGAAGTAAAGATGCTACTGCTCCACTTCCTGCATCTGGGCTGGAAGGAGCGATATCAGAGCTGTTACCTTCATCAGGTGAGCTGCTTACCTTCTCTGGGCTTAACCCATATCATGGAGCCAGTAACATTACTCATTGCTGCAGGGTGATGAGCAGAGATCTGCGCAGGATGTGTGGCCCTGTGCTTGACATGCAATGGGTATTTGGTCCACGGTGATATCATGATAATCATGTAAATAAGGAGAATGACTATTGTGTCTGTAGAATAATGAACATTTTCTAAGTATGTAGAGCAGGCAGGATTGAAGAAAGTTCTGACTGGGGTGGGTGGGTGGGTGGGTGAGGGAGATGTTTTCTATTTGCTGTTGCCTTAGACGAAATGGAGAAAAAGTCCATAGAAACTCTCAAGAAAGAAAAGAAATACAGTAATGATTTCACTGCTGCTTCCTGTTAAACTGTCTTCATATTTTCTTTCCTGACTCATCAAGATTCAGGCAGTGGGCAAGAGCCAGGGCTTTCTCTCACTGTAGCAAACCCTCTCCACCAATGACAAGTTTGATGTGTGTATTTGTGAGGAGACTTAGAGCAGTAAGAATTAAATGCACATGCAGCAGATATTCTTCCACAGCTTTCAGATCACTTTCATATCCCTTCCTTGTTTGTTCTGAACAGTTACACTTGAAGACAGTCAGGGCAGGTGTATGACCATACACTACAGAGGAGAGTGTGTGAGGTGGAAGGACCTGCCCAAAGTCCCAAGGCTAGCAGAGGCAACATCAAGCCCCTATTCTTATTTCTGGTTCTGTTCACTTTCTGCTAAGTCATACCTCAGGAAGAATAAGAAAATGTATTCAAGAATAAGCAGTTACATGGAGTAAGTAAGAAAAAGGGTGTATATTTGTCATTCTCAGAGCAAGGATGTCCACTCCATTTATGAGCACTAGGAGATGCTAAAAGCATCACAGTAGGAACCTGGGAAGTTTGCCAGAATTTGAGCAGGTGTGAAAGGAGTAAGGTGATAAAAGGGCTTTGGAGAATCTGAAGGGGAGAGAGATGGCTAGGGAGAATTTAATAGCATCAAAAGTTATTAAGCACTTGTCAGAAGCTCATCTTCTCATTCTTAAGCAGAAAAGGTGATACCTCCCGTGTGGGTGGACTGAACTTGGCAACTCATAGGATGTGCATAGCACAGTGGTTGGGATGAAATACTTAAAAAATGTTTGTTATCAATATAGCAAATGCTATTATATTTATGATCACATATGTTGTTTTCATTATTATAATTTCCTTACTAAGATGCCACTGTTGTTTTTGTAAGTCTGAAGGACTGCTACTTCTATGGGCAACACCTCTGCTGCTGTTCTGTTTCTACTGCTACTGTAACATCTGCTTCCAACAGTGGGCACTGAGGTGTGGACAGAGACAGGGCATAGGCTGTGAAACTTACCTTTCAGTGGGGAATACAATGCATGCACCCCAGAACATGCAAAACTCAAACAGTAGCAGGGAACAGGGGCTTCAGAATGTGGCCACAGTGTATATACTACAGGTACAGGGGAAGGCCATGGGGCTAGCAGATGGGAAGACTTGGAAAGAAGAGAAACCAAAATAATATTTGATGTGTATCTTTAGGCACCATGCTAGACACTTGGTTCACCTTTATCTCAATCATTGTGGGCTTACAGCAATGAAGTTCTATATATGAGATGTATTGGGTAACATAGCTCAGAGGATAAGATATGTTAGATTATTAAGAATGGTTAAAGGTAAGCTATAACTTTTTTTTTTGAAGGAGATTGGGAAAAGAGTTATTTTTCTAAAATTTATTTTTAAAACAGAAGAATGCATTTCAAGTAATAGTACATTTTCAATTTCGCTGGTTGTAAATAAGAAAGAGTCACAGCATTTGTGTCTTCATACATGTACCTAGGGTAGTGATGTCTATCTCATTCCACCAAGCTATAACTTCTTAAATATAAGTGGAAGAGGAAAACCAAATATTAAGAGCCACTTAAACCATCCTTACAGGCTTACAAGATTTTAAAATGGAGAAGGATCATTACTATCTCCTGGTTCACAATCGTTTAGTTTGCAGACCTGAAACTTAAGACCTACGGAAGATGGGCCACCTTGTCCAATAGTGCTGAAGTCTAAAGCCAATGTTCCAGTTTGCTCCCATTTAGTCTATGTTTTAGTTGATAAAGAGGGAAACTACCTCTGAGTTACTACACAGTTGCTTTTTTATTTCCTGGAATCTTTAGAATTAATTTATAAGATGTTGAAAGTTATCAAGAAACCAGAGAAGAAAGGATATTTTAAATGCTTGATTTTAGTTTTGTTCCAAGTTTTCCCAGTAGAGGGCAACAGTGAGTTTTAGTCAAACAGCAAATTTTGGCTTTTGAAAAGTATCAGACCAGTCTGGTAGTAAAGGGATAAAAGGTAGGTTAGCCCCCTACTAAACTATGAATACGAGCAGCCTTAGTCAGTTGGGGGTGTTTAATGCAGCAGGGGATTCAAGGGTGGTGGTCTAAGTACTTTTCATTAAATTTCTTTATAATATATTTTCTATTACCAAATCCAAGAAATGTACGGTATTCACGTCAGAACAAAAGGGCTCCATTTTGAAGATGGGATTAGAGAACTTCCAGTATTTTGGGGTCAAATTTATACAGTTTGGGTGGTGGCAAGCTATTTCCAGAAAAGTTTTTCTTTGTTTTTTGCAGTTCTCCTTAGAGCTGGGTAAATAAAGATAGGGAGAATTCAAAGTGTATGCTAATCATGAAGTGCAAGTAAACCGACTTCTACAACAATTTCCACACGTTATGGGTTTAATATAAAATATCCCTGATGATTCAAATGGGCCTGAGAGTGCTTAGTTTCTTCCTTCAGTCATCTTTTGTAGAAACAGTGCATATATTGGTAATATATCTCATCCAGGAGCCACATGGATAAAAGGTAGGACAACGGTGATGGAGGATATTATTTTTCCTATTTTGGAGCTGAGAGAACAATAGACTAGAGAGGTTAAATATTTTCGTTAAATGGGATTGTAACTGGGACAGGTATTCCCACAGTGTAAGCTCATGGATATTTCCATTAATTTTTAAATTTTAAATGCTTTAGTTTTGTTCAGTTTAGAAGACAGTTTGGTCAGAGTAGTGCTTTTGATCACTAGGGGGTGCTATCAGCATAGTACATTTCAGACTCAGCCAGGCACTGCTTACTAGACAAACCCTTGCTGCTGTGGAGTTCTTCCTTTTGCACTGGGTCTGCACTAAGAACTTGATTGGTGTTGATGCTGGGGGCAAATTAGTAAGATGAGCACAGAGGAAAGGACAAGAGATAAGCATCATAGAGAATTGTTTTCAATGCACAGGGTAAAATGGGATTTTAAAAAAGCATATATTCTGCAATAATTGCTCCTTTCTGATTGCATTTGACTAGGAGCATTGGCTCTTCACCCTGGAAATTGTGATTTGCTGGTCCCCATTTATGAGAAACGTCTGTATTTTTATATTGGAGTATCTCTGAAGACACTGAGCTTTATAAACATTGACACATCTCACAGGTCAACTTTTGGAGATTCAGAAACAAAGATGTATATACTGAAAGTATTTTAAGAGATACCATTTTTTATAACTTTGTAGAGACCTGATTGTTCTCTTTCCTGGAAATGAATGGGCAAGTCAGTGGCCTCACATCACTGTTCCAAGGTCTGCATATTCAAAGGCAGTCATTTTACTTTGGAGAGATTTGATAACTTTTTCCAAATGCTTGCATACGTGAAGCTTAATTTACATACATGTGCAGAGAAGTGCATGCATGCCTGCTTACCTCACCAACTGTGTATGCTGTACTCCCTGAGCATCCTTGCTCACCCACCAGGGCCTGGCTGCTCAGAAAGCCTCCTCCTGAACTTGCACCTTTCCAAGCCTAAGATCTCTCTTGTGCAAAGCTTTCTCATTAAACACCCCTGCCCCGCCCGGCTTCCTGGGTCTGGTCTTTCATCAGCACAACTTCTACCTCTGAGGCCTAATTCCTTGTTGTACTTGGTGTCACTTGTAGTTTGCTTCCTTACTCTTTTACCTTCTGCAGCAGCCTGTGAACTCTTTGTAAGTGGAATCGGTATCACATTATTCCCTGTGTCCCTAGTGCGTAGCACTGTCCTGGTCAATTAATGACTATTTTTTGGACAGAAGCTCAGGGAGCAAAATTGTGGAGTCATGGTGATATTTTTTTGTGGGAGCTAATGTTAGAGCACGGGGGAGGGAGAGTAGATCTTTTAGTTTTAAAGGAGAATAGTAAGGTGTTTACTAGTTGGTGCTGTGTTCCTGCTTTTCAAGCCTAGGATGCAGGTGTAGCTGATCCTAAGTTTACAATTCTTTGTCTTTATCAACTTCCTGAGAGTCCTGGGCCAGCTAAATACCTTGATTCCCCTTCGCTACCCCCCCCCCCCCATTAAAGTGGAATGGTTAGATTTTATCATCTAATGATTCTGAATTACGGACTTTGGGTTGTTTGACAGCAAAAATTTTGTCTCTATCATTTAGCATATTTTCTATTTTAATTTTCTTCTCTTAGCCATCGGGTATATACATTTTCCTATAACCTGAAGCCATATTTAATTAATGAGGTATTCTAAAATTAGATTTGAATTAATTTTAGTTTTCTCTAATGTTGGATTACTTATAACTTATCCCCTCATTTAGAGGAAATAATTTTACACTTTCTTTATCGTAATTCTGCAAATCTTTAAAATGAGTATGGTATTTTGAAGAAAGGAAAAGAGAAGGATGTGGAAAAAATTGGAAATTTTGTGCATCCTGGGGAAAGGATGACGTCACTATCAGGGGGAGAAAGTCCCAGAACTTCACTTCCTGCTCCCTCTCCCCTCACTTTGTGGTCATTCAGTCATAGGGAATGTGCTGAGGCGAGCTGGGGTGTAAGACACTGAAAAACCACCTTGGCGATGGGGGCAGGCTGTGCTTGTTTTGGTCTAATGAAATTTGATTGGCTTAATAGAGATTTAGGATTAAATTATATTTTCTTTTTTTGAAAAGTGAGTACTTTTTTTAAACTTTGAAATTCAGTAGTTTTGAAACAAATTAAAATTGAAGGAAACCAGTTGAAGTTGTGCTTTGATAAAGGATTTTTTAAGCTTTCCATTGAATTACTTCTGACAGATTCAAATACTGATTTAGAAGTGTGTCTAATGACTTTTATTTATTTTTTTCTCACAGATACACACTCAGAGTAATGAAGCCCTTGTATAACTTACAAAGCAATAATGGAGCTAAGAAATGCAAACAACAGCCTTTAATTGAACCCAAATTTAAAAGGCCATCTGAAGTTGTTTTGGTTGTTTTGTAGGCAGTTTGTTAGCAGATGTAAGTAAATTGGGGAGGACGAGTGAGGGCCTTGTTTTGCTAAGGCCACAAAGACCCCTAAGGGTTAAGAGATGTGTTGGCTTCAAGGAAGGCTGTGGGAGGTGGACAGAGCAAAGGCCCAGGAGGAGCTCTGGTGAGGGAGCAGGGGACTCCAAAGTCAGTGCTTGAAGGTGAAGGCCAGCCCCAGCTCTTGAGATAGATTCCAGCTAGACCGTGGCTCTGCCACTCACTCATGGGGCAACCTTGAAAAGCTGCTGTATCCTCTGTGCCTCCTCGGTGACATGTATTTTGTTCAGTGATTTCTAGGGTAAGAACTAGAATCTTTTTTTTTTCTTTGTACCTTGGATTGAGCCCAGGGATGCTTAACCACAGAGCCACATCCCCAACCATTCTTTTTTTTTTTTTTTTTAAATATATACTTTATTTACAGACAAGGTCTTGCTGAATTGCTGAAGCTGGCTTTGAACTGTCAATCCTCCTGTCTAAGCCCCCCAAGTCACTGGGATGACAGGCGTGCGCCACTGTGCCTATTTAAAGGAGGTTGCTGTGTGGGGCATGGGCCGGTTCCTTTGTCATTCTTAAACCTTCTCTTGCACTCTCTACCCCCAGTTCTCCATGTGTCTGTTTGCTTTTGGCCCTTGTGCATGGGGCTGTTCCCTATGGTTGGGACTGTCAGCCCCCTCCATCCTCAGCAGACCTGCATTGCATCTCAAAGAGTCATTTTTACAGAAAATAAGATTGGTCTATGCTGTAGTTGGCCTATGCTGGGTCTATAACCTACCTGCATTTTCACTTCAGATCTTTGTGCATATCTTTTTTTGTTGACAGATTTACATAATCGTTTTTAATGACCATACAGTATTCTACTGCAAGAATGACTACAATTAATAATTGATTCTTTTTTGGTGGACATTTAGATTATTTCCAGTTTTTAATTCTTAACCACAATAGGATGCACATCAGTGTATATGGGTCATTTCTCAAATGTTACCTATTTTGTTAGAATATAGTCCTAGGAATGGAATTCTTGATCAAAGATAATATGGCACATACACACACACACACACACACACACACACATATATATATATATATATATATTTTTTTTTTTTTAGAGAGATGGGATCTTGCTATGTTGCTCAGGCTGGTCTTGAACTACTGGGCTCAAGCAGTCCTCCTGCCTTAGCCTTAGAAACCTGAATCTTAGAAAGATTCAGGTTTCACATCCAAACCTGAATCTTAGCATCTTCTGTGGAGAATATTTTATAACATGTGCATACACACATACACACAGAGAAATACATGTGCTTAGTTCAGTGCCTAGCATATTATTAAATGTTATTATTTATTTTCAGTATTAAAATGTTATCTAGGTGCATTTGTTTCATTTCATTTTTCTCCTACATATGTAGTTAGCTGATTTGCAGAGAGAATTCCAGATCTCATTGCAGGTTTGTGATCTTGAGACCTTCAGTAACTCCAAGAGAGATTAAGAATGCATGGTATATTAAAGCTGGTCGATATGGAGCTGATGATATAGGTCACAACTTGGGGTTCTGAATGCTTAGGGCCTTTATAGGCTTTAGGAAAGAGTCCTTGGAGCTGGGCGCAGTAGCACATGCCTGTAATCCCAGCACTTTGGGAGGCAGAGACAGGAGAATTGTGAGTTCAAAGCCAGCCTCAGTAATAGTGAGGCACTAAGCAACTCAGTGAGACCCTGTCTCTACATAAAACACAAAATAGGGCTGGGGATGTGGCTCAGTGGGTGAGTACCCCTGAGTTCAAATCCTGGTATCAAAAAACAAAAACAAAAACAAAAAAGAGTCCTTGGTAGTGAGAGGTATGGGGAGACCTTTTGTTCTGCAGCCTGTTCTTGGACAAGGAATTGTTTTCAGCATGGGGATTGACTGACGGTGCAATGTTAGGAAGTGTTTTGCCCCTTACTGTCACTGTAATCTTTTCTGTCCAGAACAAACAAATGATAAACCAGCTGCCAGCCTGAAAGTAACGATGCCACCCTTTTTCCTCATTGTTGGCTGATGGTTTCAGAGTGCCCATTATGGAGGTTCCATGTCAGCTGTTTGTGCTGTCCCAGGTGTGGAGCATGCAGAGCACTCCCCGTCACAGATAACATCGCACAGTTTCAGTGCTGAACCTTTCCAAATTTATTTGCTTTGGTTACATACCTGGATCAGATCCCCTATGATTTTTGCCATTTGTAACTTTTAGAGTTGTAAAGTCCATTTTTCTTTCTCTTTTTTCCCCTTGAATGATTGCCTGGGACATTTTTAAAAAGTTTAACCTTGAGATTACATCTTCACTGCTCCTTGACTGGCTTTGAACCTTCGGTGAAGTCACCCAGCTTCTGAGTCTTGATTTTCTCACCTTCCCTACTCTAAGGGTTCTT
Organism: Geosciurus inauris; assembly: GCA_004024805.1. Classification (NCBI taxonomy): domain Eukaryota; kingdom Metazoa; phylum Chordata; class Mammalia; order Rodentia; family Sciuridae; genus Geosciurus; species Geosciurus inauris. The sequence goes on from PVHX01006242.1 coordinate 93,721, forward strand.
GTGAAGTGAAATGTGACAGTTTATATCTAATTCTTGTGCAGTGTCTGGATCATAACAGGGATTCCAGAAAGGCTTTCCTTCCTTTGACTTTTCCCTTCTTTCATTTTGAATCAGGGAACATTTTGTGAGGAAGGAATGGTGTATTATACATGTGAGCATAAGGAAGTATTTGAATGTCAAATGAGGATTGCTTTTTATTTTCTTAAGGAAATGAATGTCTAAGGTTAGTGGATTTCATCCTGCTCTTTTATTCTTTCTTCCTGTTTCTGCAGAGCTCAATAACCCAGCAACCACAGCCTTGCTTTTTAGGTAAAGCTGCTCATTTTCACTCTTCTGCCAACACATACAGTAGTGATACTATTCTTCATAACTCTGAACTATTGAAGTTAATTTAGAAAAACTGTGATTTTTTTGTTTTAAGTGTAAGATTTCTGATTTCTTAATTTACCAATAAATTTTAAAATTAGAAAGGTTCTCACACATATAACGTGTGTGTGTGTGTGTGTCTGTGTGTCTGTGTGTATTTAACAATTACAATGAACTTACTTACCTGTTTGGACAAAGTCTAAATTTTCAGTAATAAATACATCTAAAGCAACCCCCTCCACCAAAGTTTTCAGTGATTGGATGCTATTTCTTTGGGGGTCCTTCTGTTTTTCCTTATTTCACCTTACAGAAATACCAGAGATACCTGTCCCCCTTCTTCACAGATACTTAATGCCTAGGTCAGTGGTTCTGAAACTTACTATGCAGATAACCAGGCTCCATAAACAGAGATTCACATTTGTCTGGTCTGGGATCTGGAATGGCTCTGAAAGGCCCATGTGTAAGAGGCTTGGTCCCCAGAGGGTGTTTTGGGGAGGTGATGGAACCTTTAAAAGGTAGCACCTAGTGGGAAATCTTTAGGTCACTGGGGGCTGTACCTTAGAAGGGGACTGTGGAACACCAGGCTGTGTGTCTGTCTGTTCATCTGTTTCTGACTTTCTGGCCACTGTGAGGTGAGTAGCTCTGATCTATCATGTACTCCCTGCCATGATGTGCTGTCTTGCCACAGGCCCAAATGATCATGGACTGAAATATTTGAAACCATGAGCGAAAATAATCTTTTTCTCTTTACAAATGGATTACCTCACCTCTTTGTGGCCGTGATGGACATATGACATATCACAATCCAGGACTCTACTTTTCAAATAAGCAGGCCAGGTGCTGATGATGCAAGTGATGGAGTCAGACCCTGTCTGCTTTGTCTCCTGGGTTGGAAAGAAGCCACATTGCTAAGCTCACTTTACAAAAAGTTCATTTGATAGTTATGCTACATGGTTATATAGTTACAACTTAAATACCTATGTTTTGTCTGCTGCTTTTCTTCCTTTAACCACCAGCCTTTGAGCAATGCGTTCCCATATCTCTGTTATTTACATTTTCTTCTTTTTGTTGCTGGAGCAGCAGCTTCTTACGGTCTTCAGCCATTCCACTGGTTGCTACCTAGGGTGAGGTAAAACTGCTGTATCTCCTTAAAGCATCTTCTTTTGGTAGTAATAGGTCTTATGTTCATTATTGCAGCTGTCAGCATGCCATGATTTTCCTGGCATTACTAACATAGGCACTCATCTTCACCATTTATGTAATGCTAGAATGCGTGGCAGTTTAGCATGTTGAAGAGGCAAGGTGGATGGATGATCCTCTAGCTTCATAGAGTGGAAGGTACTGTGGTATAGAGCTTCTGTTTGGACTATGAAGAGAGGGTCAGGAAGCAGTTTGGGTCTTGTTTTATAGGAGAGTTTCTAATAATGTGCAAAGATTTGCAAACTATGCAAAGATTATGTAAACTGGAATTAAAATCGTAAGGTGTCTCTGGAACTAAAGGAGACCCTACCTACACTCTGAACTGGCACGCACCAGCTGTGACCAGGGTACACTGGTAGAGTATGAGTGGTACCGGTGAGCCAGGATACTGATACCCTCCATCCCTCAGGGGCACTGGGCAGGGCCTGTGATGGCTGGAGTCCTGCAGTCTCTGGATGAGTCACTTCATCAGTTGTTCTCAGTATGCTGTGCAAATTTTATCATTTTCTCTACATACTGTGAGGTAGACAAAGTTATGAGACAGTGATCCAAATCACTGGTGTTATAATCCTGTGAGCCATCAAAGAATACCCTATCTGGTAGTCTAAAATTTTGTCTATAGGAAACTGAGGAGTTTGAAGAGTCCAGTTTAAAGACCAGTGGTCTGACCCTGTCGTCCTGGAGTGGAGATCGAATGGGTTTTTACTTAGTAACTAAGGCCTGGATTCCTGCTTTTGACTCCTGGCTCAATGATTTTTTTTAAAAAAGCATTGCTTAAACCGAAGCAAGGTAACAGAAGTGAGAATTAATGGTTGCGAGTTCACTGAAGAGCGGGAACCACCTATTTGGTTCTCTGTCGTCAGTGCTCAGCAGGATAGATGATAAAATAGGTGCTTAGTAGGTGTTGGCCAAGTGAATGAATGTGATGGTACTTGTTTTGTCCTTCCTGGGAGGTTGGGCAGATGTCTTTCAAGACTCCTCCAACAAGGATTTGGTGACATTCCTATCTTGCCAGTTTTGGGAGAGAGAGGCAAGTTTTTTGTTTTGGAATTGAGGATTGTGAAGCTGTTACATTGCACATCACATTTATACTTCCAGCAGTCTTTAGAAAGATCAGGTGAATTGGACAGTGGAATTCAAATAGACATGGAAAATTCCTTTTTGAATTTATAAGAAGAAAATTGCTCCTTTTTTGGAATGAATTTTGCTCGTTTTGGAGTGTTCCCCCCCCCACACTGTGTACATGTTAGAAATAAAGTGAGCTGGTTATTGTATCAGCAGAACTGTAGCCTCTCTTTTAGCATTAGGTATAGCACTGCAGATAGGGACCCCTGATTCTGGCATTATGATAGATTGGATAATTCAAGGGGCAGACTCTGCCTCAAACACTGATTATATTTTATATTGCATTGAGAATAGAGGAGAGGGAGGGAGGGAGAGAAGCCTGAGGCTGAAATGGGGTGGTGTGTTGCTCAGGAAGGATAGGGTTGCCTGAGGGCGGATGTTGGTGCCTGCTCAGTAGCATCCTGGGATGAGAGCTGTGTCTGGCCCTTTGTTGAGCTCATACATTGAAGTTTCATTTATTTTAAACCTTGACAATTAAAAGTTGAGCCTGAGACTCTTGAATTAAGCCAGTAATCCTTAGACTTGAAAGATGCCTAAAGTGTCCCTGAGTGGATAATATCTCTTGGCTTCTGGCAGAAGCAAACATAAATCTTCTTTGAAAGAATACTTTCCTCCAAAGATAAATAAAATATTTGAAATAAACAACTGATTCAAATTCTTCAAGAAATCCAGATATTAGAATTATCTATGTTCTGCATCTTATATAAACACTCACATATGAAATGTTTGAAGAAATAAAAGGATCAACAAAATGAGCAAGTAACAAAATGTCAAAAATGTCTAGGCAGATTAGAAAAAGAAATCGCTTTCAGAAATGAAACTTCTAACTGTTAAAATAATATAAAATACAGTGGTGTGTGCCTGTAGTCCCACCAACTCAGGAGGCTGAGGCAGGAAGATTACAAACTTGAGGCACACCTGAGTAGCTTAGCAAGATCCTATCTTAAAATAAAACAAAAATAAAATGCAAGGTCTGGGGATGTAGCTCAGTGGTAGAGGACCCCTGGGTCAATCCTCAGAACTTCAATAAATAAAGTACAGTAAAATAAAATAAAATGGCTGAGGATATAGCTCAGTGGTAGAGTACTCCTGGATTCAATTCATAGTACTGAAATAAATAAACAAACAAACAAACAGACGCATAGGAAGAGCTTACATAGATGAAAAAAGATTAAGTGACCAGACACACTAGTCAATGATGAAAAGAGAATTGATAAAATGAGGAAAGTACCAATAATGCAGCCCAGGGAGACAGGAAGATAAACATTAGAGGTTAAAAGATGTGGCAGACAGAATGAGAAATTATGACATAAATCAAATCATAGTCAGAGAAACATAGTAGAGAAAATACAGGAGAGATAACATTTTAATTTTACAGAAGTTATGAAAGGTTATCAGACCACGAAAACATGAAAATATTATGAGAGAAGATTAAGAAAGAAATCTGTCCTCTGATACTTTAAAACCACAGAACCTTCAAAATGAAAAGAACTAAAAATTAGCTAGAAACGTAAACCAGATTACTTGTATGAATATAATGATCAGGCTGACCGTGGCAATGTCAATAGCAATAATGAAAGCTTGAAGATAAGGAATAACTTTTTATCTTCTAAGTATTGAGGCAAAATTCAGATTTTCAAAAATGAAGGTGAAATAAAGACATATTTATTTATTTATTTATTTATTTTTAAAATATTTTTTTAGTTGTTGATGGACACAATGTCTTTATTTTATTGCTTTGTATGTGGTGCTGAGGATCGAACCCAGGGCCTCACGCATGCGAGGCAAGCGCTCTACCGCTGAGCTACAATCCCAGCCCCTAAAGACATATTTAGATTAACAAAACTAGGAAAATTTAGACTCAATGGACCTGCATTAAAGGAACTTTAAAAAGAAGGAAAATGAAAACAGCCTAGACATCTCTTTTGGTTAGAAAAACAGATTTGATAATTTGAAGAAGATAGAGTTGATAAAGGTATGGACAAAACTTAGTGAAGTCTGAAACAACAAAAATGATACCACAAAAAATTAGTTTGAGTAGAGATTTGAAAAACCTATAATACCCTATGAACTTCTATATGCCAAATATCTACATGAGATAAATGCCAAGAAAAATATACATCAAAACCAAGTCAAGAAAAAAAATTGAAAGATTGAGTAGTCCTATAGGTAACAGATAGAACAGGATGTTATTTATTATTGGTAGTACTTCATTAAACAAATCTAACAAAAGATGTGTAAGAATTTTGGGGAGAAAAAGTATAAACCTTACTGGAAGACATTGAAGAAGCCATAATAAATGGCCAGAATAACCTGCTTATGGTAGGAGGACTCAATATAGTAAGGAAGTCAGTTGTCCTAGATTGATAGTTAACACTGTTGCCAGCCAGATTTTCTACAAAGATTTTTGAGAAAATGACAAGCTTATTCTAAAATTTACTTGAGGTACAAGGGCCCAAGAACATGTACTGTCAGTACGAGACTGTGATATTGGGGAAATGTGAATGATCAATGGAATGAAATAACCCAGAAGTAGACCCTTGTATATAGAAAATGTGATGTAGGACAGAGATGGGTGGTAAATCAGTGTAGAAGGAGGGACTGCTGTATTAATTAATAGTTCTGAAACAAGATTTACACCCATATGAAAAAATCATATTCTATGCTATATATATAACTATTAAAAAGCTAACGTGAAAGGCAAAACTTTAAGACTTTTAGAAAAAGAAAACTTATGACATTGGACCAGACAAGGTCTTAAGTAAAATCCAGAGTCTATTATTAAAGACCGTTCTAGTCAACTGTGTTAAAGTTAAGGACAACTGTTCATCCGAGGATGCCATTAATGTCATATTAAGAAACACAAACCTCAAACTGGGAAAAGATATTTTTGAGACATACACCAGACAGGTTTTGGTAACTAAAATACATAAAGAACTTCTTCAAGTAGTAGAAAAATGAATATAAACACACAAAAGCAGGCATTTCCCAAATGAAGAAAGACAAGTGGCTTTGAATCCTATCAAAGGATGCACAATGCCATGGGTTTTGAACAGAATGTAAATCAGTAAAATGGGGTACCACCTTACCCTCATTAGATCAGCAAGACTAAGGAGTCTGGCAGCTCCACATCATGGTCAGACCTTTTGTGTCTCCCGTGAACACCCGGTGGGAGTGAAAGTGGCTCATCTGAGTTGGAAGCATGTGTGGCACCTCCTGTATGCTGCACCCAGGAATTCCGTAGGGTACGCCACATCCAGAAGAACATTCACGCACCATACCAGGGGACTTCTATAAGAATGTCCATAACCACAATGTTGGTGATTTTAAACATAGGAAAATATATACAGATAGGAGAATGAATAAATGCTATATATATATATCCACACATTGGGATATCATGTTGCTGTGGAAATGAACAGGGTAGATGGGTTTCAAAATGTAACCTTGAGCTAAAATAATCAAACTACAAAAAACTGTATACAGAATGATATTTTTTGTTGTTGTTGTTGTTGTTGATATTGTTTTGTGGTACTGGGGATTGAACCCAGGGCTTTGAGCATGGTAGGCAAGTGCACAGAACTACATCCCCAGCCCCAGAACGATATCATCTTTATAAAGCTCAAAAACAAACAAAAGTAAATGATATAAGATTAGGGGATATACCCTTGAGATAACATGGTTTTTGAAAAAGCAATTAAATGATAAGCACAAAAGATGGTAATGCCTGGGGATAGGTCAGGGTGGGGTTTTAAGTTGAATATTATTTACTGTGCTCCATGACTTACATAAAAATGCAATCTGTGTTGTTCATATGTATATACTATTAGATAGCTACAACATAGAGCCAGAGTTTCTAAGTTCTCATTATGATACCTATGTTTAATAAAGATTCAACAATGGGCAAGTCACTAAACCTCTTTAAAGTTTGCTTTTCTCAGCTGAAAATGGAGTGGTTCTAATAGTACCTAAGGCACTAAGTTGTGATTGTCAAATAGGATATTCCACAAGGTTTAAGTCTATGCCTCACACAGAGTAAGTGTACAGTAAATTTAACTTTTATTAATTTATTATCTTTTTCTTGAAACATGATGGGTGATCCTATATAATGTGCCTAGAAATAAAGTAGGTAGTGCTTCTATACAGAATGCACTCCTAAACTGATAGTACAATGGGAATGAAATGTTCAGAATATGAATTTAAATATGCATAAGTAATACATATTGATTGATTCAAAAGTGTTTGGTAGAGGTTCCTTGCCCCTGATTGAACAAAGAAGAGCCTCTGAAGGGAGGTGCAACCTTTATGGCCCCTGAGTCTTTTAGTTTTTAGAATATTAGCAAAATGCTGCACTTAAATGTGGTGAAAGAACATCAGAGAAAAGCAGTTTTGCAAAAGTTGGTCACAGGTTGTTACACCAAGGGGTGAAGCCATCTCCCAAACTGTGCTCTTGTCTTGGTGGCAGTCACGTCCTACTCCAGGAGTTATGAAGGAGGCTCAGCAATACTGGAAGATGTTTTAGAAAGGGTATGATTCGCATAGGTCATTTAAGTTGGCATGTGTGTTCTGTAGTGGGTAGGATTTTTCCAGGGTTGTTGAAACAGCTGTGTTGTAGTCAGGTAAAGGTCATTTACAATTTGGTTGGTTTGGAATGTTTAGACTGCCCACATTGACAATCGCTGAATTGGATTTGTCAATTATGGCATTATTGGTACAAGAGCAGGAGTCACCATCAAGTGGGTGGTTCTTGGGCTCTTTACCCATGGTGTAGGAAAATGTAAATACTTTCATTATGTGTGGTCATGAGGCACAAACCCCATGGTCAGTGGTACAGTAGCTCTTACCACTTGGATGAATAAGGAATATGAAAATGAGTAAAATATTCAGTATTGTCCCAGAGTTTGGGTTATTTTCACAAGCATTTTTGATTTTACTTTTCAGTGTACCTTTGGGGCTAAGAAAAGGTCAGCTGCTTCATGGGGCAGACAGTGTTACAAAGTAAAATGAAGGTATACCCATGTGGAACGATATTTTTAAGGTCAAGTAGCGAGTCAATGAGTCCAGAGTTGCTTTATTTGATGAAAACTCCCCGATAAGAAATGCTCAAGCTAATTCCACATTTAAGTGCTTCCAAGAGGATGACAAACAGAAATGGTGCTTGTCAGGCACTAAGTATAATTAATCCTAATGTCTTTTAGGGACCCATGTTTTCTTCTTTCAAGTGGGCATGTGATAATGAGGTTAGACATCTTTCCAGGAAGCTCCAGGTTCCACAAACCTTTCAAAATGTTTCAATGTGGCAGACCATGTTAGAGAAGAACTTTCAAATTCAGGACCAAGCGTTCTTTACAAAATCCATTCATCTTGTGAAGTTATTCATAGGGGGATTAGAATCATAAAAAAGCAAATTTAGAATATTTAAGAATAAGAGTTGAATATGAAAATCACAGTTACCCTGTGCCTTTCAATTTAATAGCTACAGAGTTAACTAATGTTTATTTTAAAAGCAAGAAGTGCTTCATAAGCATTGCCATTAGTGCTAAATAGATGTTTATTGGTAAACTACCCAGCTGAGAGAATTTTTAAAATTTGAAGTTATGAAGCAACCACCATTCTTTAGGTGACTAATCTATTATAGAAGAACAGCAGATCATCAAACAATTCCTTGAATTTTGTTTGGGTTTTATATTATGATGTATTTCACATTCTGGATTATACTTTAAGCTTTAGCTCAAGTGGAACTTAATTTGGGATGTAGTCTGTTTTTTTTTAACTTTTCATTGTAATGTTTGTTAGGTCAATAGGAGAAGTAGTATTGACATGAACCATAATAGTAGCTGATACCCAGGTCAAAATACTGTGTTAAGGGTTTAACTGATAGTTTCTCATTGGATCATCATAGATTCTCATAAGGCAAATACTATCATATGTCCATATTGCAGATGAGGAAACTGAGGTACATAAAAGGTATGTGATTTATCCAGAGTCTCACTTCTGGTAAGTGGTAGAGTGTGGATTTGTACAAAGGTAGTCTGACTTCAAAGCTAATATTTCCAAATATTGTGCAGTCCTGCCTCCAAACTGACTATGGTTACTTTAAAAGTACATTGAATCTTGATGTATTACAATTCTCAGGGCTTGTACAGGAGGACTGCAAAGTGAGACTGCCTTAAATGAAAACCTCAGTGTTCTTTAAAGGAAGATGGGATTCTTTTCTTGAATTTCAGTGCTAAAGTGAGGTTCTGGAAAACATATAGCCCTTCATTGGAACACGACCAATTTAATTTCTCCCAGAATTGGAGTCATTTCTCACACAAGGTCTTGCTCTTTTGGTGATTAACCCTGAAACCTTGGGATTTTAAAATCTCAATTAGGGGTGCATACAGTCTTTTCAAAGACACAACTGGTATTTCCTGAGGATGTCAGCTTCTCTATGAAATCATGTTTATTTAAAAATTACCTCTCAATTTTCCAGGGTTTATGACTGTGCATTGTCAGTCTGAGCTTTCATTCACAGTTGACTTCCCATTAGCGAGACCCTTTATTTCT
>PVHX01006243.1:0-18843 GCA_004024805.1 Geosciurus inauris
AGAACCATGAAACTCTTTTTTTTTTTTTTTTTTTTTTTTTTAAATTTTACATATTCCATTAAACTTGAGCCCATGAGATGCCCTCAGAAAGAGATTCTGTGGCTAAATAAGTTTAAACACTCTTTATATTACATATTGCTTATATAATGTATTTCAAAGGCTCTGAAAAGTCCTGCATTAAGAAACCTGTTTAACCCAGCATTGTCTAAGCTTATTTGACCAGAGACTGTTCCCTGCTGCATCCCTGCCTACTCCTCACCCCCACTTATGGTAGAGCACACTTTGAGGGACATGATTCTCTGCAGAAAGAACTTTGTGCAGGTGGGTTTGGGTGGATTCAGAGTGAGGCCCACTCTTCTGGGAGGGTTACTGCAGTTGCTCTTTCTGGCCAGGATCCTCCTATGACTGATCTCATCTCCTTCAAGTTTATCTCCACTTCTCTAATCCATTCTTCATATCTTCCTATACACAAGTCTGTGTAGGCCACTTATTTTTGGAAAATCCTGAGAGAGCTTCTGAAATCCAGAATTCTATAGCTGGTGTTCACTTTGGCCCTGACCCTGTTGCTCAACACCTGCCTATGTTTTCTGACACTCCAGGCACATCTTGCTGCTTCTCAGCCACTGTGGGCTCTTGCGTGTCTTTGCTCCAGCTGCTGGTTCTCTGTGTCCAGGTTTCTTTTTGCTCAGGCCAACTCCTACTCAAGCTATAGGGCCCAGCACATAGGGCACGTTTTCTAAGAAGTCTTCCTTGAGTCATCTCTTTCTTGACCCTTAGGATAGTGCAAGTTCTTTTCTTCTGTGAGCTCCCATGATACTCTAGACATATCTATAATAACATATGTCACATTCTATCACAATTATTTCTTGAAATTGCTATTCTAATTCAATTAATGTATTAGGCAGGGTATCTTCTTTGTGCCAGCAACTCTACTAGGTATGACATTAAAATTTAATTTGACCAACATGGCTAAGTGCCTGCTATGAACAATACTCTGTCCTACTTGCCAGTATACAACGAGGAATACAAAGATCTCAGTAGTCTAATGGGGACACAAGAAAATTAAAAAGCAATTGCAACACATTGTGACAAGAGTAATAATAAAGGTATGTGCCAGGTACAAGGAAGACTTAAAGAATGCTGGTAAGCCTACTAGGGAGAGAGGAGTGAGGCCTTCAGAGAGCAGGACTCAAGAGTCTGGGCTTCAAGAAAGAGCAGAGGTTCCCAGACAGACTGCATGGGTATTGACAGGAGAGACAAGGGTTTCAGGCAGAGGGGGCAGCATATAAATGTGAAATGAAAAATATGGTATCTTTCTAGGAAAATGCATAGAGCTGGATCGTGGGAGAAGAGTGTGAGGAAGGGGAGGAGGTGGGGGAGTTGAGGCTGAGTGGGACTCAGGGGCCACCTCTTAGTATCCCCCTGTGAGGAGTCTAAACAGTCTGGAGTCTAAACAGGGGCCCACTGAGGGGCTGAGGCAGGAAGGTGGCCTGTGTGTCAGGAGGTTTATTCTACAGCAGAGTGGATGATGGACAAAGAGCTGAGACGTGCTGGAGATGAGGCAGCATGTGACCATAGTGAGAGATTGTGGAGCACTGGTGTAAGGCTCTTCTTCAGGGAGAGAAGGGATTGGGGAAAGATGATAAGGAGGTATAAGGAGCTCAGAAGAAAGGCAGTGTATAGGGGATGGAGAGAACTTTGTGATCCAGAAGGTTGGGCTCCATCACTTAGTAACTGTGTGACTATAGGTGAGTTATTTAACATTTTTCTCAATCTGCCCTGATAATAGAACAAGATAACTCTTTTGTAGTCCTATTGTGAGAGTTAAATGGGACAAAGTATATAAAAATCTTGGCACATTGCAGATGCTGTGTTCACAGAGGCCCTGATGATTGAGGAGACCAGATGTGGAAGATGAAGAAGGTGGAGCCCAGTCCTGTGGAAGGTGGTGCCTTCTACTCTCTAAGGTTGGTGATAAGGATAGAAAGGCAAACTCACTAGGTAAGACAAGTGTGGTACGTGTTGAGCCTGAGGTGCTGTGTGGATGGACATGTTCATGAAGCAGAAGGCTATGCCAGAGGTTCAAGGGAGAGGAACATGCTTTCTCAAGGCACTGGGAATAGTTGAAGTTATGGGATTGCATGAGGGTCCTCAGGCAGCAGTGTGTGCAGTGAGCAGGGAACAGGGCCCAGGACAGAACCCCTGGGCATGTCTACATGCAAAGATCAGAGAGAGGCACAGGAAGCGAGTTCAGCAAAAGACAGTGAGTAGGAAAACTACAGAAGTGGAGAGAAGGCCCACACAGCAGCTGCCACAGGACCCATGTAGCAGGCTGTGGTCAGGAGTGTCCAGTGCTGTTGCTGAGTGAAATAGGGATTGAGGAGTATTTGCTGGAGACAGTGTTTAGGAGATCACTGGTGACTTTTGCAGACTACTTTCAGTGGAGTGGTGAAAAGGAACCATACTGCATGAAGTTAAAGTGTGAACAGAAGGGGGGGAATTGTCATTGACAGCTACTGGGAGACAGTAGGATAGATTTGTTTTGGAGATAGAGGGGTACATATGGGATAAAGGAACCAGTGTGGAGGAGACATGAGAGATGAGGGATGAGGGATGAGGGATGAGGAATGAGAGGACAGGGGAGATCCTGAGCAGCTGGGATGGGGTGAGAACTAGAGCACAGCTGGAATGGGAAGATGTGGTCGGATTTCATGGGACAGATATGAGCTGTCAGGCCCCAGCTCAGCCACATGTGTGTATGAGGGAGTGACTTATTGGGGATGGGTGGAAGTAGGGAGGTGGGTGCTGGGGAGGGATCCACAGGATGTTCTGTTGGTGAGGAAGCTGGATGCCATAGATTGCAGAGAAAGGATACTGAGTCTGAAAATGAGAAGACAGGGTGGAATGAGGCACAGTGATTAACTTCAAACACAGAAGGGCTATTCTGTGGAAGGGAATTAAGCTGACTTGTTTTTGCATAGTCTTAAGGGAAAAAACAGAGACCCAGATTTCAGTACCATATAAAGCAGAGATTTTAAACACTCTGGACAGAGGCTGCTGGTCACTGGAGGTGATTCTGTGGTCACCAGAGCTCTACTTGGCAAGGAAGTCATGGAAGAGATTCCAGCCCGGGGTGTGAGGGTGGACCTCTGAGGCCCTTTCCTTCCCAGCTCCCAGACTGGGAGATTCCCTGGTGTGCCTGCCTGGCAGCCAGACTGGCAGGCTCCTGTGACTGGTATTTTGGCCTTCGGGGAAAACTCCATCAATTTAGCAAGATAGTCATAGGAAGTAGCAATTTCTAAACAAAAACCCCAGAATAATGTGGCCATTCCTCAGTTACTGCTCTGATGGCAAATTCAGGCCAGACAGAAAACACTTCAGAACATTAGGATTTCCTCCCGAATTTCCCTGTTTGTCTGAGTTCCGGGGCAAGTACACACATGGCGTCAGGAGTCCCAGTACTGGGAAGAGGGTGGTAGCTAGTCTGTTGGCCTTTCAACTCCCCCCAAAGGTCAGTGGCCAGTGCTGAGTTTTCCTTCCAGGGCACAAGAACTCACTTCCCAAACTCCTGTTCATAAAGCTCAGGTGCTTTCCTCAGATATCAACTCACTGGTTGGCTCAGGGGCTTCAGTTAAAGCAGTTGTGTGTGCCTAGTTGTCATGCAGCCACTGATGAAGCTTCTATGAATAGTCTAGCACATTTGTATCTCTCTATTCAGTTTACTACTGTAGTATTTGCTCCATATAATCTGTGATGCTATCATATCCAGATCTTCTTCAGGGTCTAAACTGACCGTCTCATAGAACTGGTTAAGCTCTACTTTGAATTATGACAGTTAGTGTTGGGATAAAGGATGGTGAAGTAGGGAAACCTGGTCTGTGTTTATGGGCTTTCAGCACTCAAGTGAGCCAAAGTCAGAGAGGGCAAGACATGAAAAAGACCGGTCCAGGTTAAGCAGTGCACTGGATTGAAGAAGGCAGTGAACAGAGTTCTAGAAGGCAGGGGTGCTATCTTACTTTCTATTGTGTGGAATGGCAGCTGAAGAGGGAGCTTGAATGAACTCCCTTTTCTGTCTCCTGGTCCAGACAGATCAGTCTCAGACACCTGTGTTGAGGACAAAACATGCTGCTGCATACCTGCTACCCTGTGCTTTCCTGGCTCAGTAAGTATTTGTTGAACAAATTAAAGAAAGACAGAAAGCAAGCAAGCAAACTGCAGAACAATCCCTCTCATGAGTATCCAGTTGTGCACATCCTATATGATATCATCACCACCCCGAAGCCAAATTCTCCTCTTCTAGAAGCCTGATGGTAAAGTGCTGCTGTATCATAATATTTGAGGCTTCTTCCATGTGCCCAAAGGGTTCAAGTTAACATGAATGAGCACCACCACCACGGCACATCTTCCTGGCCAGCAGAGGGTCTATGGACACTCTATGGTCAAAAGCCTTGGGTTTTGTAGTCGTGTGAATTTGAGAGTCTAGCTGTGTCATTTGGGAAAGGTTACTTATAACCTTTATAATTTCAGTTTCTTGATTCAGGGTTGCCTTGATAATTAAGTGTAATGCACTCAGCAAAATGTAGGTGCTCTATAAAAGTTATTTCCTGGGAACAAGACTGTGATTTTTTAAGTCCAAGTAAGTGTCCCCTGTCCTTTGACTATTCATTCTATCAACCTTGATCAACATTGCAGACAGGGATATTAGCTAGGTACACATTAATCTACACAAATACAGCAGTAATTATTTGGGCATCTCTTTTTCCCCCAAATAGATTGTAAGCTCCCTGACAGCAAAGTCTTTTTTTGAGTTCTTGCTATATTCAATAAATGTTGGTCCAATGGATGAATGGGTGGATATTATTTACATGAATAACAGAAAAATCCAAATAATGGAATGCTGTCCTGAACTATTTTCTGATTACCTTATGTGTCCATACTATAATCCTAGGGAAATTTGTATTCTTCATGATCAAAGAAAACTGAATTCTTTGTATTGGTCAACATTGTAGGACAGACAGAAGGCATGTACTAAATTCAGTACGAATGGAAATATTGTGAATTATATAAATGAGAGAAAAGAGCTAGATAGGTTCCCCTTAATTTCTCACTGCTTTTCTCATTATCTGGCCTTGGGGAAATAGTTTTCTTTTGTGCTCTCAGTTCCCTCACCTATAATGTCAGGGAGTTGGATCAAATGAGCAGGTTTTTTCTTGTTAATGTATTCCAAGACTGTTACAGTCCCATGGAAGCCCAGTTAGGAAAAATAGAATGGTAACATACAGATTGAATCACAAATGAATTCCTAAAATTAAGGTGTGTATGGAAATACTGAACAGTGAACATTTCTGCTGAGAGAGATTCAGAATCTCTCTCCTTGAAACACTGCAACCAGGGCTTTAGTGTTAACAGTGATATTTTTACTGTCTTTTAAAATTAAAATGAAAGCCTCAAACTTTTGTTGTACCCTGGATGCTATAAGCTTAGGGGCTTTCCTTTACTTACATTGCTTTAAAACCAACAAGAGAAACTTGAAGCCCAAGAGCCCCAGTTTTTTCCCTGGGTCTGGGCTGAGCTGGCTAGGGTTTTAAGTTTGTTGAGAGTCCAGAGGGGGTTCCCAGCTCTATGAATAATGGGGTGACTGGACAACTGGCCCTTAAGTAATCAAGAAGGAAGACTAGGGGGATCAATCAGCTAATCTGGACAATAGCTAATTCAGAGGATGCTCCCTTCACCACTAGAAAATGGGAACTGATGGCCAGTCCTCTGTAGTCCCTTTATAGTGAAGATGGGTGGAGCATTAACCTTGCCCTTGGATGAGACACAGAGAGAGAAGACATAAAAACTAAGTAGAATGCTTTCCAAGGATCTTCCTTCCATTTATCCTCACTGTCTACTATATCAAGAAGGTGTCTTGAGTGTATTGGGATGTCTTTTTTCCATGGAAGAGAACAGAGGTAGAGAATATCCAATTTAGAGGATGAGTTCTGGAGTTAGATCACCTAGGTTCACAGCTTGTGTCCACAGTTTAGTGAAGTCATGATCTTGGGCAACTTTCTTAACTTCTCTGGGCCCCAGGTCTTTCATCTGTAAAATGTGCATTCATTCAATAAATATTTTTTGGTTGTATGTAGATGGATACAATATCTTTATTTTTTTATTATTCATTTATTTCTATGTGGTGCTGAGGATCAAACCCAATGCCTCATGCATGTGAAGCAAGTGCTCTACTGCTGAGCTACAATCCCAGCCCTCAATAAATATTTATTGAAAACTCACAAAGCAGTAGGCATTGTTTTGGAGGCCTGAGATAGAACAGTAAATATAAAAGATAAAGATCCCTCACTAGAACTCGTACTTTAGTGGGATATAATAATAATTGTTTCTACTTAATAGGGTTTGGGTGAATATCTCCCAAAGGTCTTTGTGTTAGAGGTTTGGTGGTTCCGGGGGTGGAATGACTGGGAGGTGCCATAGACTTTTAAGAGGTAGGGCCTTATGGTAGGTCCTTAGGTTATTGTGGTTGGACCCTCAAAGGGGATTGTGAGACCCCAGCCTTTCTTCTTTATCTCTGGTCGTGAGATGAGCAGTTTGCTCTACCACTGTCATTGTCCCCACCAGAGGCCCAAAGCAATGGGTCTGTCTGATCTTGGATTGGAACCTCCAAAGTCATGAGCTGAATAAACTTTTCCCTTTGTAAATTAATTATCTCAGGTATTTAGTTATGGCAATGGAGAGTTGACTAACACAGTGTTGCAGTGGATATTAAGTGAATTAATGTATGTGAATTGCTTGTTGTCCATAGAAGCCTAGGTTAGCCTATTACCACAGGGTGAAGGGTAGGATGCTTGTTTGCTATATTAGTAATTTAATTTCTTTTTTAATGCCAGAAACTATCTCTGGGCAAGAGTTATTATTTAACACGTTAGCCGGGCACAGTGGTGCACACCCATAATCCAGGGTGTGGCTTGGGAGGCTGAGGGAGGAGGATCATGAATTCAAAGCCAGCCTCTTAGCAAAAGTGTGCTAAGCAACTCAGTGAGACACTGTCTCTAAATAAAACACAAAATAGGGCTGGGGATGTGGCTCAATGGTCAAGTACCCCTGAGTTCAATCCCTGGTACAAAAAAAAAAAAAAAACCCGAAAAACAAACAAACAAACAAACAAACAAAAACTTAACTGTTTTTTCTACTTACAGATTGTTTCTGCATAAACAATATAACATTACAAAAATGAATGAATGACTTGGAACACAAAAATCCCTGACAATCCCATTCCTTAACTGTAATCACTATTAACAGTTTGGTGTATGCACATCCAGATTTTTTTCCTTACATAACTTATTTTGATTAAATAATTTGTTTTTAGGAACTTTTTTGGTGATCCAACTTTACTAAAAGATGATCTGGTAATCTTAATAAAACCAACAAAACAGAATAAGAAGAAACTGCATATGTGTGTGTATGGGTGAGCAAGACATTGAGAAAGACAAAGCGAAGATGAGAATAAACACTATGCCATGGAGTGGATGGGGGTTGCTGCAACCTTTCTGCATGAGGCTTGGATTTGGGGGTCCCTGGACCTATCTATACTTTCTTTCCCTCCAGATACCCTTTGTTTCATCAAGTTTTCCTGATGAAACATTCCTATTTCTTCGGGTTCTTATTCTTGTACTGGTTGCACATTTGATTTTCCCACGTTGTGGATGGTTTCCCTGTGGGTTGTTGTGAATCATGTGTTCACTTTCGATGGGAAATTAAGTTCTACATAGCATGGCCTGTGGGAATATCCCTAAGGACAAATTTTACTTTTCCTGTCGCCAGGTTTCCTAGCAATATCACTGGCAAGGGACAATATTTTATATTCATTTCGTAACAGGAATTTTTGCTCCACGTGGATGTTGTAAATGTGGACTCCACAGCTCCACGTGGTGGCTGCTTGGTGTTTTGGTTTCTCCTATTTCTTCCCCATGTATTCCCCACAGTTTCTTGTAATTTCCCTAGATTGGTGACTAGGACCTCTTTCTTCTTGGAGTTGGGTACAGCCTTGCGAGGCTCCCAATTACTGGCAGAACACTGTCCCAGTGTGCCATGTTGTTCAGAACTCAACAACTTGATCCTGCCTGGTTGTGAACCCATCTGCCGGTTGGAATGATATGAGAGGAACAGCCATGAAAATGGAAGGTTGGAGAGTTAACAGCACCTAACAACAATGATATATTTAAAAAGCAGCATGGAGACCAGTGACTGGAGCCCAGGGAGCTAGGAAGAGAGTGGTAGGAGGTGAAGCCGTCAAAAGTATCCTTCTAGATCCAGGAGCTAAGTATGAAGCTTCCATAGGTGTAATTTTTTTTCTTTTGGTACTGGGGATTGAACTCAGGGGCACTCTACCCCTGAGCCACATCCCCAGCCCTATTTTGTGTTTTTTATTTTAGAGACTCACTGAGTTGCTTAGTGCCTCGCCCGTTGCTGAGGCTGGCTTTGAACTCGCGATTCTCTTGTCTCAGCCTCCCTGAGTGCTGGGATTACAGGCGTGAGCCACTGCGCCCGGCTCATAGGTGTAATCTTTTAGTAACTCAGTAGCAGTGGGTGGGTTTTGGGCAGGTTAGTAACTTTCTGTTTGGCAAGTTTATATTTCTCATTTCTATACCAAGAAATGAGTCTGTGTCATAAAAGGAGTTTGATTATGCAAGATGACAATCCTCTCCGACTGGTAGGTCTGCAAGGCTCAAATAACACTCATCTGAAAAACTGCAGAAAGTGTGAGAAGACTTCGCCCTAATGGACACATGAACATTCCCCCTCTCTGGGTATATACACAGGTACACACAATGCCTCTCCAGTGGGTGGGTGGGGGCAGTAGGAAAGGAACAAAATTTACTAATTGTATGTACCAGAAATTTAAAATGGAGATGAGTTATACCTCAGACTGTGTTGCTTTTGTTTTTTCCTTCTGAAGTTCAGCATTAGAAAAAAGAAAGTAATACTAAAATGGAGAGGATAGATGGGTGGGGCACTGTGGAAGGCAGTGATATGTAGATTAAGTCAAGCATGGTTACAAGAATGTGGGTAGCACTAAACCACTGCCTATAAGGGAGCTTTAGAATTTGCCTGAATTAACAATAATAACAATAAATAATAGTAAATATTTACAGTCAATTAAGTATAAATACTGTAAATAGTAAGTATTTACAGTCAATTAGGTGAATGTTAAGTATTTTATGTGTTTTTTTTTTAATGGGTTTCAGCTACCCATCATAAGCACTCTACAGGTTATTCTTAAAAATGCACTTTCAAGCTGAGGAAACTGAGGCACAGATAAATTAAGTAGTGTGTTAAAAGTATTTTGTTAAGAAAGGTTCCAACTTAGTCTAGCTTTAGAATTCATGATTTTAACAACCATAGTTAATGGTGGGTTCTTCCTAGGGTCCTTGTGTTTGGTGAGACAATTATACTTTTAAACTTTCAGTTTCTTCATCTCTTACAATGAAGCTAATGATAGTACTTTCCTCCTAGGGTTGTTGTGAGAACTAGGTGAGTTAATATTGTATGGAGTGCTTATACACATAGTATGTGTTTGCACATAGTAAGCAATTAAGTAGGAATTGTTGTTATTAATCCATTGAGGGAAAGCAGAACTGCCATTCCTTCTCCCTCCCACATATGCAAAAACACACCCTTCTACTACTTCATCTCTTCTGCCATAATCTAAAAGTTTCAAGTCTGGACATGATTTTGTTCCTATTCTTGAAACCAAGCTATAAAATCAGGCTGCTAAAAGAAATGGAAAGGAATTAGCCAGCTGGCGTCACCAAGTCCATCTCCCTGGCTAGTGGGTTTCTTCCAGCACATTTGGCGTCAGTCCTGAGGCTAAACCTTAACTACTGAACTACAAATCCTCTCAATTATTCACTGTACTTGGCCACCAAGAATATGAATAGGTCCTAGACAGTTGGTGCCAATTTGCATTTCGAAACTGTCTCCTAGTCCTTTCTGTGATCCAGGACAGATTCCTTGCAGGCTTGGGAGTCTGTCACTGTGCAACATCTGGCTCCCATTCTGATGGGAACATGTAGGAGCTAAATTGTCAACAATTAGACATGTCAGGCTGAGACTGTCCTGCTTCTTCTTCAGACAAGTTAGAATGAGTTCCAGAGTTCCTTCCTCTGAACTTCCTCAGATGTGGTCAGATTCATAGCCTTCTGTCCATTCTAATTGATAGCTAGCCTGGGCAAAGTCTTTTGACCCATTAACCAATCAGTCAGTCAACCAACTCCACCTTCACCAGTTCCTGAGAGCCCTCTGTGAGTGAAGCCATGTGCCCTAGGAAGCATGGGTCTGGTAGTGACGTTATAGTGTCATAGGACTTGAGCAAGGAATGATCTATAAAGGCCATCCACTCCAGATGACATCAGTACTTTAAACTCTTACATTGGTTTGGGCACGTCTGTGCCCAATCTATTCTCTGACTGTGAAAGATTAAAGTACCAAAAAACAAAAACCAAAAACCAAAACCTTAAAAAAACCACTCAACAATTACAGATGTCACAATACAGTGCATGAATAATTAGTGAAATATATAGTACATCAGATAACAAACTGGGAAAGAATTTTGGGCCTGGTTGGTCAGGGAAGATTTCCCTATTGTGGGAAGAATTTGAATTGGGACCTTACTATGTGTTCTGCCTCTGATCTCCTCCCATATTCTGTCAATTTTAAAACAATACTTTTATTGCTCAGGAACATCCTGTAGCTTTTTATTGCTCACTGTATCAAGTCCCACATAAGGTATTGTGTAGATCAGTAGGTTTCAAACATTTTAGCAGAATTTTTTAATGAAATATTGAGCAGAAACCTGATACAGAAAGAAATTAAAAACAAGGTAGTATAGTGTTTCTTCAAGTGGTTTAAATCTTTTATGGTTGGTGCAAAATATTTCATTTTTAGCATTTCTGGTGTACACCTATAGAGTCCTGGGCTCAAGGAAGCTTGGTTATTAAAACACTGAATTAGATGACTGAAGCCCTTTCCACTTTGAAAATTATGACCTTCTCTGTGGGTTTCAAGGCTTATCATAGTGCAATGATTAATTTTAGGTATCAACCTACCTGTAATAAGGGTTACTCAGATAGTTGGTAAAACATTATTTCTGGGTGTGTCTGTGAGGGTGTTTCCAGAAGGATTGGCATTTAAATCAGTGACCAAATAAGGGAGATCTATCCTCACTCAAAGTGGGCAGGCACCATCCAATTGGCTGAGAGTCAGGATAGAACAAACAGCAGGGGCTCTCTTCTGGGGCTGGAACATCTATTTTCTCCGACTTGGAACATGAGAACTTTAGGTTCTCCTGACTTCTGATTCCAGGACATGTACTAGTGGCACCTCTTCCCTTCCCCAGCCCCATTCCAGGTTCTCAGATCTTTGGCCTCAGACTAAGAGTTACACTTTGGCTCTCCTGGTTCTCAGCCCTTTGGATTTGGACTGAATTTGGTCACCAACTCCCCTGATTCTCCAGTTGATATATCGCCTATCATAGGACTTAGCCTCCATGGTTGAATGAGCCAATTCTCTCTTATTTATCATTATCTATCTCTCTAATTGATTCTGTTTCTCTGGAAAAACCTGAATAATATGTGTAGTTTGACCCATTTCTACTTAACCTTACTTTCAACCAATAAGCGTTCACCTCTAGTTGGGCCATTCTTCTAGAGTCTTCTGTGTATACCTTGTCTTTCTGGTGTCCTTGCTTTTCTTAGGATGTTTCATCTCCATGAACACCATTCTTTCTACTACTGTTTTATCAAATTTGGCCCCAAATTTGGACAATGTCTATCCCTCCCCAGTTATCACTGATTGTTTTTTTTTTTCTGAATTTCCATTGAACTGAGGATCAATACCAAAGAGTAAAGTACTTAAATCTTCTTTATTTTTATTAAAAATATTGTTTTCTCAGAAGGATTATACAATTCTTAAGGGCACAACCCATGTCTTCTAATTCTTTTGAATCTCATTATAGTGCCTAAAAGAGTGGTCGGCATATCATAATTGTTCAAGAATACAGGTAATGCATGATGGGATGCATTATTAATGTTTGTTGCTTCTAGCTGTTTAGAGATTCTATGAGTTTTTTTCACCTCAGTGGTGAAAATAAAGTTCAGTTCTCAGAGTTCTCAGAATTCTGGCAGCAGTTTCTACTGTTCCTATCTTTTTGCCAGCAAAATACATCCATGACTTCATGGGACAAGTTGACCCTTTCTAGTTTGAAAAGCCAAATTCCAAAAAATTGACAAATGTTGGGAGTATGATATGATATTCTGTTTTTCCACAGGAAGCTTTTTTAAGAAGAAATTCCCTGAACAAGGCAATCACCATTGTTTTTATCTAATGTACGCATTTGCCATATCCTCTTTTCAAGCTCTTCAAGCTGTCATGAAGTCAAGGATGAGGCCAGGAAATCAGGCCCCTGAGTGGGCCTGCTTTCGAGGAAAGGCAGGCCTGACTCTAGCCTGGGTACCTAGATGTGTGAGTTCTTTCTCCAAATATAAAAATGCAGGCTGCCAGGCATAAAAGCATCTTAGGTTCCTTGGGGCAAAGGTATGCCAGCAGAACTAGGGGCACAGCCCTGCTTGGAAGGCTTCCAGACTAGAAGGAAGCGTTCAAATGGCAGGTGTATTATTACGGATCAGCACAAAGAATGAAATCTTATACCTTCATAGCCATTTCTACCAGTAACATCCCAGTTGAATCCTAAATTTTGTTGAGCACTGAGACTTGCAGTTATTCACAGGGCACAGTTCAGAGATGGTGGTGTGTCATATTCTCTTCTGTTTCTACCTTCTTTTCCTAGGTGAATTCAATCTTTCCCTTGACTTTAAATAACATTTATGGGATGGAAATTTCCAACTTTATATATTTCCACCTCAAAACTCTTCGTGAGCTCCAGATTTACATAGATACTCAGAGGCAAAGAAAGTTTAGAAATCAGGTTATCTAAACTCCAGTAGATATATAAGAAAGGTCTTTGACTGCAAAACTCTTTGAGAGCAGGACTACTATTTTTCCCCCCTGTGGATTTCTCACCATGCCTACTTCAGTATCTGGCGTATAGCAGATACTAGGTTAAAATGTCCATCGATTTTACAAAATACATTTCTCTGTGTGTAGTAAATATATATATATAATACATAAATATATATCTACACATATGTATACATATAATATTCTACACATATGTATACATATAATATGTTATGATTTTCTTTGCTCTTCTTGCATTTCCAGGGTACATCCTCCTATAATGTTGGCACTCCCATTTCTTGTCCCTCCCAGGCTGTTGTATTGGTGGCTCCCAGTGAACCATGCCTCCTGAGATTTATGTCCTTGTGTCCTCCTCCCTTGGAGCTCAGTATGGATCCATGATTTGATTTAGCCAGTGTAATGTGGTGGAAGTTATATAGTGCCAGTCTGGGGTGTAATATTTAAGAAGGCCTGGCAGTGTTTACATTGTGTTCTTGGGATCCCTGGACTGCCATGTAAGAAGTTCAGCAATCTTGTTAAGAGAAGAGGCCAATGCACAAGGCCCTGGGTTCAATTCCCAGCACCACACACACACACACAAACAGAGAGAGGGAGAGAGAGAGAGAGAGAGAGAAAGGGGCCATATGGAGAGGCCCTGAAGAGACAGAGAGAACTTGAGACTCTATACATACAGGGAAAAGTATATTTCCAGTGTCTCAGCTGAGCCTGTTCCCAGCTAATCTTCTAGCTGAAAGCAGCCATATTCATGACCACCAGCAAGACCAGCGGATGAACCCCTCAGTTGTGTCAGCTCAGTTATAAGAATCAAGATCAAGTTAAACATTAGGCCACTAAGATTTGGGGTGGTTTGTTACACAGAAATAGAAATGAAGGTGTGTGCTTTGACACCATAGACTAGGGGACAGTGAACAGTCTTGCAATCATACCTCTTTGTTTCTAGTTTTTACTTTAGTGCTTTGCTTTGTATAAAGACCAGACAAGTACCTGCTTCTTTGTTCCCTGTCAATCTGATCAGGGCACAGTAGATATAGTTATATACTTAATATCTTTGAATGAAAATCTTTGGGGTACTCTCTACATATAAGGACAGAAACAATGGAATGTCCTGCAGAAGGGAGATGGGAGGAGTGAGTCCCATTTAAGTTGAAGGGACATGAGGAATGCATGTTGGAGATCATGGGGTTGGATCAGGAAGAGCAGGGGCTCACATCAAATTTGAAAGGTAGCATTAAGGGGTGGGCCATGTAGTAGCTAGCTCCAGAAACACAGATCCAGGGCTGTCTAAATTTGTTTGAAAAGTTCATCTACAAAGAACACTAATAGTGAGATAATGACTTTCACTACCATGTGAACTTCATGTAATATGTGTGGGTGTGTGTGAGAGAGAGAGAGAGAGAGAAGGAGAGAGGGAGGGAGAGGGAACATGTGTGCTATGGGGGAAACAGAAAAATAGAAATGCTCAGAAAATAAATTTTCCTGGAGCTAAAAAGGAAATATTTTTTAAAAAGTAAAATTTCTTTCTTTTCTTTTCTTTCTTTCTTCTTCTTTTGGTTCTGGGGATTGAACTCAGGGGCAATCAACCACTGAGCCACATCCCCAGTCCTATTTTGTAATTTTTTTTTAAAATGTAGAGACAGGTTCTCACTGAGTTGCTGAGGCTGGCTTTGAACTCATGATGCTCCTGCCTCAGCCTCTCTAGTTGCTGGGATTATAGGTGTTCACCACCAAGTGAAGTTTCTGTAACTATTATTTCCCTTCTTATTTATCACTCTTATCTTAGAATCTTAAGAATCCCTATATGTGGAGTTTGGGAAGCTAGAGAAAAAGGAGGTGGTTTTCTTTGCTGGCCTGCCTAAAGGCTGAAGCTGCTGGTAACATCAAGCTTCTGTCCAACCCAGACCAGTTATTAGACAGAGTTAGGGCTCTAGGACCAAACTTAAGCTATATAGCCCCCACCATTCTGCTGTAACAGAAATGAAAGTAGAAACCATTGGTAAAACTTGTCACACCAGGATGTGGTGCTCAGGGGCAGCACTCTGGTCCCCCTGAAAGGCAGAGTAAGCCCAGGAAAGCTGAAATGACTAATCTCTGCCAGGGAACTTCAGTCTTGGTCCCAACTTTGAGGAGGATGCTCCCAGCTTTCTGCTTATATGAATCACTGACTTAAATGGAGATTCCTTCTGCCCTCATGGGTCCTCCTTAGTGGTCAAAACCAGGACAGGAACTGAGCCACAGTGACACAGTGAGTTTTTGTGTGTGTGTGTTTTTTTTTTTTTTAAGCCAAAAAAACCTTAAGACATCTGCCAGTGAGTGGGGAAAGGTAAGAGGATGAAGATTTTTATTAACAGGATGTTTGGACAGAGATGAGGATGTTGAAGGCAAGAGTCAACGGTTCCCAAGGTTCTTTCCTAAAATATATTGTGTATGGCTTCAGGGTTTTTGAGTCACCCTTAGGCCAGGCATTCCATCTTGGGGCTACTGCATTTCCAAGAGTGCTTGGGGAGACTAGCTCATTCCCCACTTACAGTATCACAGGAACATCTGCTTTAGCTTATTAGAAAGTCAAAACACCCGCCTGTCAATTCTCATCTTTTCTGCTTAAAGACGCATTCCTGATGGCTGATGCTCAGCCCTCTCCAGGAGTGCACCCCTGGGCCGCTCATGTGAGTGTGTAAAGCTGTGAACTGATTTTGATGATCCTTTGAAGAGCCTCTTACATCCTAGTTTATTTAACCTTCCTCACATGAATAGCAGGACTTCTCTCTGGGGAATCATGGAATGACTACTGATTCATTAGATAAGCCAGGAGTCCTGGAAACAGGAAACTAAAAATAGGCTGTGAAGCCACTTTCATTCCCTTCTCTCAGGTTATTCAGCCTGAATTACCTTTCTCTTAGGAAAGCAGCCTGGACTCTGAGTCAGCAGACCGGTGTTCAGCTCACAGTCCCATCAGGTACTGGGTGACATGGTGCAGGCCCCTTGGCCTGTCAGGGTTAGTTTTCTCTTCCATAAAAACAGTAATAATGTTACCTATGTTGCCAGCCACATAGGTTCTGAAGATGTCAGTATAGAATAATGGGGTGGAAAGGCATGTTAAGAAGCATCTAATGCTTGAATTCTCTCTTACAGTATCATAAGTGTCCTAAGTCATAAGTCATAAGTCATAAGTCATACACTCTGTCCTGGAATTCCTTCTGTGACAGGGAACTCATTCTTACAGGGGGCATTTTGAGATGGCTCTGATTTATTTTGTGCTTAAAATAGCCTCTGTTGGCATCCCACCAGTTGGATATATAGAATCAAGTGCAATACTATTCTGGAAG
This sequence comes from Geosciurus inauris, assembly GCA_004024805.1. Classification (NCBI taxonomy): domain Eukaryota; kingdom Metazoa; phylum Chordata; class Mammalia; order Rodentia; family Sciuridae; genus Geosciurus; species Geosciurus inauris. The sequence continues at coordinate 16,359 of PVHX01006243.1, forward strand.
AACATTTTTCAGATGTCTGGAGTTGGTACTGCACTCTGATACAGATAGAGCACTAGCATTGTTATGGTTCTCCAAAGATGCTGTAGGTAATTTATGACCCTCAATATATCTTGTCAGACTTGAATGTAGTATTCAGGATGATCTGAAAGGGGAAGAATGAATTGGGCATTCACCTGGCTTCTAGATGCTCTGCCTCTATTAATGGCAGCTGAGCCTTGAATTAGCTTCGTTGGTGACCATATCCCAATGCACTTCCTCCGTAATATCAACGGCAAACTTTCTAATCACTATCTCCTTTCTTCCTAGCTTATTCCACATTGCATCCAATTCAACAGTTCTCATCCCTCACCAGGACTTATGGTCCATCAATTCTATCACCTTTTCTAACTTACTCTTCCTGCTGTCTATATCCACATGTCCTTTTTTACCCAGCCTAGACCTTCTGACAGATGGTTGTAATTATTCCTTTGAATATACTCTCAACTCCTGTCTCTTTCCCTTTCTTTCCTGGCAAAATCCCTGCCCTGATGATATCCTACTCTCTGTCTCTTCCTGCCACATGACTAGACAGTTGAACCTGCATAGAGAAATACAGAATTCATCTCATTTATTGATTCTTGATTTTATTTTTTGTGCTTTAGGAGTCTTGTTAAAGAAGTTGGGGCCTAATCTGACGTGATGAAGGGTTGGGACTACTTTTTCTTCTATTAGGTGCAGGGTCTCTGGTCTGATTCCCAGGTCCTTGATCCACTTTGAGTTGAGTTTTGTGCATGGTGAGAGATAGGGGTTTAGTTTCATTTTGCTGCATATGGATTTCCAGTTTTCATATTTTTGGCACCTTTGTCTAGTACGAGATAACTGTATTTATGTGGGTTTGTCTCTGTGTCTCCTGTCTGTACCATTGGTCTACATGTCTATTTTGGTGCCAATACCATGCCATTTTTGTTACTATAGCTTTGTAGTATGGTTTAAGGTCTAGTATTGTGATGCCTCCTGCTTCACTCTTCTTACTAAGGATTGCTTTGACTATTCTGGGTCTCTTATTTTTCCAAATGGCTTTCCTGATTTCTTTTTCTATTTCTATAAGGAATGACATTGGGATTTTAATTGGAATTGCATTGAATCTGTATAGCGCTTTGGGTAGTATGGCCATTTTGACAATATTGATTCTGCCTATCCAAGAGCATGGGAGGTCTTTCCATCTTCTAAGGTCTTCTTCAATTTCTTTCTTTAGTGTCCTGTAGTTTTCATTGTAGAGGTCTTTTACCTCTTTTGTTAAATTGATTCTCAAGTATTTTATTTTATTTTTTTTTTGAGGCTATTGTAAATGAGGTAGTTTTCCTGATTTTTCTTTCAGAGGAGAAATACAGAAACAGTTTAACTGACCATCTTAGTCTGTTTTGTGCTGCTGTAAAAGAATACCATAGTCTGAGTAATTTACAAAGTTAAGAAACTTATTTCACACAGTATAGCTGCGAAGTCCAAAATTAAGGTGCCAGCATTTGGCAAGGGCCTTCATACTGCATCGTCTCATGAAGGGCAAGAGAGTAAGAAAGTAAGAGCTTGAACTCACAGCCAAGACCCTCACTGCTTTTTTTTTTTCTTTGGTACTGGAGATTGAACCCAGGGACACATTACCACTGAGCTACATCATCAACCCATTTTATTTTTTATTTTGAGATGGGGCTGCACTAAGTTGCTGAGGCTGTCCTCAAACTTGCATCCTCCTGCCTCAACCCCCCAAGTTGCTGGGGTTACAGGTGTGCCCCACCATGTCCAACTTGAGCACTTTTATTTATTTATTTATTTCCACATTATTTTAACTGTTACTTTCTACTAAACAGAATTTTTTCCCTTAAAATAGTGATTACTAATGTAATTATTACATAATTATCATTTTAAAATTTTTAATAATACAATGCCCCTGTTGTAACACTTTTCTTCTTTTCAAATATTTGTCACCTGCTGTTATATTTAATTTTCCAGATAAGTAGTTTAATCATTTCATCAAGTTCTTCCACTAGGCCAACTAAGTACTGTATGTCTGGAATCCGCAAGAGTTGAAGGCTGAGGCAAGAAGATCTCAAGTTTGCCTTCATGGCATCCCAGAGATTTTGATATGTTGTATCAGAGTTTTCATTTGCTTCTAAGAATTTTTTTTTATCTCTTCCTTGATGTCTTCTGTTATCCATGCATCATTCAATAGCATGTTATTTAGTTTCCAGGTGATAGAGTAGTTTTTTTTTTAATCTGTCATTGATTTGTAATTTTATTCCATTGTGGTCAGATAGGATGCAGGGTAGAATCTATTTTTTTGTATTTGCTAAGACTGGCTTTGTGACATAACGTATGATCTATTTTGGAAAAGGATCCATGTGCAGCTGAGAAAAAAGTGTATTCGCTTGTTGTTGGATGGAACACTCTATATATGTCTGTTAAGTCTAAATTATTGATAGTTTCATTGAGGTCTATGGTTTCCTTATTT